>CAUYRH010064927.1:0-25726 GCA_963574655.1 Perodicticus potto | reverse complement strand
GCAGAATCAACAGAAAAACTCTGGCAATATGAATAATCAGAGTAGATCAAATCCCCCAAGGAACGACAACATAGATACAGCACAAGATCCCTTGCAAAAGCAAATGGCTGAGATGTCAGAAATCCTTTCTTCTGCTTGCTCCATTCTGTTGCTGAGGGATTCTACTTTGTTTCTCAGATCTTTGAGGGCTGCAATTTCGTGTCTCAATGTGTCAAAATCTTTGCTCATTTTGTCTTTGAATTCGTTGAATTGTTGAGACATCTTTTGGGTCATCTTTTGGATTATTGCTTGAAATTCTAATTCCATCTTTTCCTCTATTCCGCTGATCTTATTTGCTATCCAGACTCTGAATTCAATTTGTGACATCTCACCCATTTGTTTATGCAAGGGATCTTGTGCTGTATCTATCTTGTCGTTCCTTGGGGGAGTTGATCTACTCTGATTATTCATATTTTCAGAGCTTTTCTGTTGATTTCCCCTCATGATTATTTTTCACTGTTGCCTATATTGTCCTCAGAGTTGGGGAGGTGTCTTTCCAAGATCAGAACCTGGCAGGATCACTCTGTTGTTACTTGATCTTTGTAGGGAGTGACCCTGTGTAGCTCCTCTCGGACTGCCCCATCCAGGGAGTTCAGGCTGCGGGAGCAGCTCCGGAGTGTGGCACACCCAGATCAAGCAGCAGGGCGTGGGATGGGGCAGCTGGTGGCCTTTGCAAAGTGAGTCCATACCTCTAGCAGTCTCTGGCTGGGAGGAGGATTCTGGAGGGAGGGCACAGGTGTCACAGCCTCCTAAGTCCCTGGCCAGAGTATGAGGCCACTGAGAGGCAGAGAGGGTAGGGGAGGAGGCGGGTTGTGTGGATCCTGGAGTTCCTGGCCCAGGCAGTCAGGCAGAGGCCTGGTAGGTTCCTGGTGAAGCCCCTGGCTGGTGTTGGTGGCTGGCAGAGGCCCGGTGTGGGGGTCCCAGTGGAGTCCCTGGCCACAGCAGGGTGTCAATCGGGCCATGCGGGGGTCCCGGTGGAGTAGAGATCCTGGTCGCTGTGGATGGCGGGCCTGGGGCACAGATTGGAGCCAGGTGGGGGTCTCGGCAGGCAGTGGGCCGAGGCTGGGTGGGGCACAGATTGGCACCCCGGTGGGGTCCTGGCAGAGTTCCTGGCCACTGTGGGCAGCGGGCTGAGGCTCAGTGGGGCACAGATCAGAGCCGTGTGGGGGTCACAGCAGCATCCTTGTTCTGGGGGCTGGTGGGGGCTCAGTGGGGCCCCAGAGTCTCTTATCTGGCTGGCTGCCTGGTCCAGCAGATAGGAAGGGTGGCGCTGCTCAAGTCCTCCTCCCTCAGTTTCAGCAGAGGTCAGGCTTCTGGTGTGTTAGGTAAGGGAGGAAGGGTGTCCTGGAAGTTCGGGATGGTGGAAAACTTTAGTTCAGTTTTTCTGCCTGAAGCTTGGCTTCGGGAAGTCGCAGCTTGCCTCGTGGTTGACCTGCAGTTATCACTTCTCTCTCTCTTGACTGGGCTCCCAGTCTTCAGCTCAATTGGGCAGTTTCTGGAGGTTATCTTTCCTTTTGGACAGGAGCCTTTGTTGGAAGCTGCTTCCAGTCAGCCATCTTGCCCCTCCCGCCAGGGCCTGTGTGCTTTTAACAACAATGTCACTCTTCAAGGACTTCAACTACCATCCTATGGGGGACAGTATATTGATTATCTTTATTTCCTCCTCAATCCATGGATACCTAAACCCAAAGACTTCCAGCCCTCAGTGCAGAGAAGACAGCCTCATTCAATGATAGTACTATCTGAATACAGTAGGATAAACCAGGCCAGCAATCATTTATCTAATTAATTATCTATTATAATGCATTGGTGGAACATAATATATATTTACAAGACTTAATGTTTATTTGTTTCTTTTCAGTATTCAACATTAGTTTGAATTATTTGAACAATGCAACAAGAAAAAAGAAAGCAAATATTATATAAGAAAAAATAAAGTCATTATTTATTAAAGATACTTATTCATATATCTGAAATCTCTAAGATTCATTGAAAAGTTATTTAAAATATTACTAATATGAAAGTATGGTAAGGTGCCACATATAATATAAATGTAAATATTTTGAAATTAGTTACTTAGTTTAAGATATAATATTAGCATATTTAGAATGTTTATAATGGCAGCCAAAGGTATGAGATACCTAGAAACAAACTAATTAAGGAATATATAAGGTTCATGAAAAATAGTTTTCTCCTGAAGGGCATAATATATGATCCAAATCACTGAAAAGATACTACCTTCCCAGAAGAGATACCTAAAAATTGTAAAAATGTCAGTTTTCCCCAAATCATCTTATAACCATGATGCTTCTCATATGAAAATACTAATGTAGTTTTTAAAAACTTTGACTACTTGAAAATAACTTTTAATGGGAAGAATTTAAATTCAGAAAGTAGGCAATAAAATTGTGAATGAAAAATACTAAGAGAGAACTTTGATAGATCTAAAAGTTTAATGTACAGCTAGAGTAATTAAAATAGTATGCTGTCAAAATGAAGAATGGATAAATCATTAGAAAATGATAGAAATTCCAGGGATCTAACCATGTTTGTATAGATTGTATATTTCATAAAGATTGCATTGCTAACCAGAGAGGGAAAGAGATGGATTATTTAATAATTGGTTTGGCATATGGAAATAAAATTAAGAATAACCCATAACCTCTTAGGTAATGTCAGACACAAAAACATACTTACTAGATTAGATGTTTTGGTAGGGAGGGGGTAGTGACCACAACACAAAAACCCTTGCAGTACATTTTTATAATTTAGGTGTAGGGACAACTTGTTCAAGCAGGATAGGAAGGTTAGAAACAATCAATGAAAAATGGACAGATTTGACTAAATAAAAAATGGCTAATTTCTGTTTTAAGATAAGCCATAAACTGGGACAATATTAGTAAATTATATTCCAGACAAGGAGTTCGTAAGCATGACATATAAAGAATCCCTACAAATCAATATTTAAAACTTTGTCCTTTAAAAAAATATGGCAGAGAGTGCGTGTCAGCATTACACACAGGAAGAAATATAAATCAACTATAACTTGAAATGTCCTTTTGCCAGCAAAGAAATGCAAAAGTTCGAAGACTCATGTAAAATTTTCTAACATATTAGCAAGTAACTTTTTAAAGTATTAGTTTATACATCTGTAAAAGATAAAATAATTAGGAATATAATTTGACCTATATATGTAATATTTTATAGCCTTTCCTTGCAAAAAGCTGCTTGCTTTTATAAACAATACCCACTTAAAAATTGAGTTAGTTTAATGTACCTACACAAAGTAATGGAACCAAGATGAAAGTTTCACTCGGATCTCAAAAATTAAAAATCACTTTTCACTGACCTAGTCCCTGAATTATTTGGGTTACCAGTTTTCAGTGGGATAAATACTGAAATGAAGAGAAAGCATTTAGGAACCTTTATGGTAATTAGAGAAAGTAATTTTATATCTGGTGAATCTCGTCATTAAAGATTGCAGCTTGTATTTTTCATTTCATTTCCTCTTAGCAATCCATTTTTAAAATTTATAAAGGAAGTATTCCTTCCCTTCCCCGTTTCTCATTTAATCTTTCGGCATGGTTGGTGGGATGCAGGGAATAGTGGGGAGAGACAGAGCCATGCATGGTGGAGGGCAGGGCTGCCCGTGGGGGGAGGCTGGTGACATGAGTAAGTGTAATGATTGAGCAGATCAGTAAATATACTACAAATAATTACTAAATTTAATTACTCTAGCAGGTCTCTTATTGTCGGAGAAGATGTTTGCAATCATGAAAAGGGGGTAAACTAGTAAAAACACTATTATGTTGAACTGAAACTGGAGATGTCAGTAAAAACTATTATTTTTCTAATAAACGTGTACACAGATCAAGAAATAGTGATATATAGATATTATACATGTACATATGTTTTCCTTTATGTATACTGTACATGTGTATTTTATAAAGCATGTGTATAACATATGTGTTATATAGTATATATCTATTTATGCCCATATACGTATTATGTGTAATTATATATATGTATTGTATATGATTATCTATACATATATTATGTATTATAACTATTCGATATGTTATATATCTATTTAACATATTATGTCATATAGCATGTCATATATTATTATATAATTATATATTATGTGATAATAAAATATTTAACTCTTAACAGAGAATATATATTATATTATATAGTGTCTAGCTCTGCCCATTGAGAGGGCCTGTTACTAACAATAGTTAGGTGTTAGCTCAATTTTTTTTCCTTTTGGAAAATAACAATGCTAAAAGATTTGCTTAATTGAAAGAGATTCTCACTGACAGTCTAAGAAAAAGATGCCATCACATCAGGGCTTCTGAAGAATACTGAATGCCACATCCACCTTCCCTTGGAGGCTGTATCAGATTAGATTTGAGAAGGAAAGGGTAGGGAAATGTATCAAGAAGCATTTTTGGAAAGACTCAGGACAGGAGAACCAGGATTCTCAGACAGCACTGAGCCAGAAGAATGAAGAATGAAGAGCAAGACACAGTGACAGCCCTTGGTTGACCACAGGGCGCTGAGAGGGAGTTTATTGAAATGAGACAATTTGTAGAGTAAGGGCTGTGACTTGCTTCCAATCACTCTTACATTGTGAGGGGTGAGGCTATAGAGCCCCCTATGCAATCAAAGATTCAAGATGTGTGGTTTTAACAGCATCCTTCATTTGACATCCATCTACTCCTCCTAAACTCTCCCGCTGGCTTCTGCTGCTATTTCTTCTGGCTCTGTATTAAACAGGTCAACCTTGTATCAACACGGCTATCGAATGGGTATAAGCAAGGATATTATGTCAGGTAGACTACAGGAAGCAATTTCATGGTAGTATAAAAGAATCAATAACATTGGGTCGGGATGTTGCTTTGAAGCAGACAAGGCAAAAATGAATGTCAGCAGTCAGAGAGAAGAGTTGAAACTCTTTGACGATACTTATCCCCCCTCATTCAGGCTCTATCCTAGGACAAATCTTTTGAAAACATTTGAGAAGTTTACATTTTTTAGGACGTGCTCAAATTTTGAGCTAAGAGATTTCGGTTATAAACTCGGAAACTTTCTTTTCTGGGCTCTGCCTTTGAGTTCTGAGTTGAATTTCTGAGTGAGAGATGATAGTTCCAGGCATCCTCGAAAACCTCTCTCTGGGCCTTTTACTTCCAGAGAAAGAGAAACAAGCCTTATCTAGAACATGGGACAGATTTTGACAATTGGTAGAGGTCAAAACCCAGAATTCTAATGAACTAGCTGCATTTTCAAAAGCATATTACATCAGGAAAAAGTGTTAGCAAATTTTCTGTTCCTAGAAATGTTTAGATTTACATTCCTGTGAAAGAGAAGTATCTTAGTCCTTTTCAGCTGCTATGAAAAATACCTTAGTCTGAGTAATTTATCCACAACAGGAATATATTGCCCACAGTTCTGGAGGCTTGGAAGTCCAAGATGGATATGCCAGCAGATTCAGGATCTGGTGAGGTCCCCATTCCTCATGTACCTTCTTGCCACATCCTGGAGGGATAGAAGGGCAAGGCGACTCCTTCCATCACTTTTATAAAAGCACTAATCCCACTTGTGAGAGTGGAGCCCTGAAGTCCTAATAACCTCCTAAAAAACCTGCCTCTTAAAGCAAGCAGGAGTAGCCATAGCAAACCAGTTAACCGTGGCTAATGCTTAAGGGAATACAAATCATAAATGTTGCCATCCAGTAGGATGAAACATCACTGAAATTCTCAATAAATGGTTACATCTGCTTGCTTGCAAAATTGTTTAGGCCAGACGGAGTTTTTCCTCCCAATCGCTCAACAGTTGCTACTTCATTTAGACATTTTTAAATGTCTCAACAATCCAAGCAAGTGTAAAGAAATAGCTGCTTCTTTTGCCTTTATTTCCTGTCAATCACTCAAAACCCAGTAAAATGCATGGAGAGGATGAGTTAAGATTGTATAAAAATGTCCAGAAGATAGAGAGTTTGAAATTTTAACGTTTTTTCCTAAACATGTCTGTTATATTTATGACCTCAGCCCCTCCCGTAACAGCTGGGGACCTTTGCAGAGAGACCTTAGCAATGAGAAAGAATGAATTGCATCTTACAATTCCAGTGGTTTATACTCACCACTTAAATAGACTCTGACATCTGTTCTTTTCCTGTGTTTCTAGTTTCATCTGTTCTCTGCTTCCAAACCTGAATGGGGTTTGCTTCAGCACCCCCACTCCAATCTCCCTGCATTTCTCTGAATGTGCTTTGATGTGTCATGTCTCATGGCTCTGCTCAGACTGTTCCTGTTGTCTAAAATTCCATAACCACCCTATGCTTCTGGAAAATTTATGTTCATCTTTTAACTGTACTTTTTCCCTGCAACCTTCTCGTACTTATTAAGAAACGACTACGCCCTTATCCGTGGCCTCCATGTTACCTTACGTATGTCTACCATGCTTGAAACATTTACTAATATTTGTATCTTTCTCCTCAATCAAAACATAAGCTCCTGAGGACAACTTCGATGTTTTATTTCTCTTTTATTGCCAACGACTAGAAAAATTATGAGCTCAACAACTTCTTGCTTATCGAATGAATCAATGTACAATTGATTGAACTCGTTCTCAAAAAGAAAATGTTCCACAGGAATCAACTTGAACTCTGTCCTTTTTCAGAATAACTACTTGTCCTCATATAAAATAGTGATAGGATCGGACAACATCTGTTTGCTATTTATCTGTTTGGCAAACAATTATTAAGTACCTAGTTTGCAAGAGCTGGAGATTCTGAAATTAAAAAAGACATTCTACTTATATGGTACTCCCCTTTTGTTGACTATTGTTCAAATTTTAGACTTGTTAAGAATCTCTTGGAGTTCTAGACTTTTTTGTTGTTGTTAAATCATAGCTGTGTACATTAATGCAATTGTGAGGTACCATGTGCTGGTTTTATATACAATTTGAAATATTTTCATCAAACTGGTTAACATAGCCTTCACGGCATTTTCTTAGTTATTGTATTAAGACATTTACATTCAACGTTTAGTAAATTTCACATGTACCCTTGTAAGATGCAGGTAGGTGTGACTCCACCCATTACCCTCCCTCTACTGATCCTCTCCCCTCCCCTCCCTATCTCCTTTTTTTATGGAAAGTTTCAGTATCATTGAAAAACATGAGACTCCCATATTTATCTTTATCTCATTTTGAACAACAAACAGGTATATTCAGCTGCTTACTCGACATCTCTGATTGGATATGATACCCTAGCACCTCCAATTCACCATGTCCCAAACTGTGCACATTCTCTCACTCCTACCCTTAAATCTGCTCCTTCAAATGTCCCATTCCAGTGAATTAGATAACATCGTGCAAGGTGGGTGACTCCTTCTTCTCTCTCACCTTCCACCATCCAATCACTCATCAGGCCTCATTTTCAAGTCAGAGAGTTTCAAAAGATACTTTACATATAATAAGATGCATTTTAGGTAAAGATATTTTTTACGTGTGTGGTTCAATGAGGTTTTCTTTTTTTTTTTTTTTGCTTCTTACAAGAGACATACTTTATTTCATGTATTTTTTATTTCAGGTTAATGTGAGGTTACAAACAGCTAGGTTACAACATTTGCATTTGTTAGGTAGAGTCCCTCTTGTAGTTGTATCTTGCACCCAAGAAGTGTGACATACACCCTTACGTTGAGTTTTGATGAACATATTTGTACGTACACCCAGGTAACTATGGCTCCAATTAAAATAATAAAACATTTCCATCATTTCATAAAGTTCCCTTATGGCCCATTGCAGTCAATTCATCCCTACCTCCCATTCACCCTACACCAGTGACACAGAGTAGACATAAAGTTCATGTGCAGTTTTAAATAGTTTAACATAGTAAATAGCCCAGGAACTTTACAGACACCCTGTGTATATTACCTAAGTTTAATCACACAGCATATGGTCATTTTCATGGATTTCTTTTACTTAGAAGAGTATTTTCAGGTTCATCTACATTGTCGAGTGTATCAGTAGCTTGTTCCTTTTAAATGTCAAGTAGCATTTCATTGTATGATGGAATGATATATAACTGTATAATATATTGTTATATCATAACTGTCGGTACAATCTTGAATCAGTTACAGGATGAATAACATAAATGTAAACTTTTTAACAAATTTTCATCCATATGTTTTATAGATATATGTCTTCATTTTGGAGAGTCAAATATCTGGAAGTGGAATTGCTAGGTCATATATTAAGTGTATATTCACCTGTGCAAGAAACTGTCGAACTTTTTCACAAACAGATGTATCATTTACACTTCCGCAAGAATTCTGGTTGTTCCCCATCCTCATCAACACTTAGTATTGTCAGTCTCTTTGACTTTAACCATTATAGTGGGTGCAGAGTGCATTTTTTATGTTCTTATTGGCTATTCTTTTTTTTTATGAACTGTCATTCAAATTTTTGCCCCCACATTTCATTTGGTAGCTTATCTTACTAAGATTCAAGAGTTATTTAAGCACTCTGGATACAGGATGCAAATCTTTTCTCTTAGTCTATGGCTCAACTTTATATGTATGTGTGTGTATATCTATACATATATATATATATATTTTTTTTTTTTTTTTTTACTTAGAGTCTCATTCTGTTTCCCTGGGTTGAGTGCTCTGGCATCATCATAGCTCACAGTGAACTCAAACTCTTGGGCTCAAGAGATTCTCATGCCTCAGCCTCCCATGTAGCTGGGACTAGAGGCTCCCACTGTGATACCCAGTTAATTTTTCTATTTTCAGTAGAGACAGAGTCCTCCTCTTGCTCAGGCTGGTCTTGACCTTGTGAGCTCAAGCAATCCACCTGCCTTGGCCTCCTAGGGTGCTAGGATTATAGGGGTGAGCCACCATGCTTGGCCTCAACTTTACGTTTTCTTAATTTTGTCTCTCTTGAAAAGTAGATGCTTTCCTTCCTTCCTCCATCACTTCCTTCCTTCCTCCACTATATTTCTTTCCTGCCTTCCTCTCTTTCTTTCTTTTTACTTAGGTAGTATTTAGAGGACCATATCATCAACTAAAAATGAAGAAAGTTTGATTCCAATCTATATGGCTTTCATTTCTTTTTATTACCTTATTGCCTCAGCAAATACCTCTAATACAAAGTTAAATAAGAGTGGTAGGGCGGCGCCTGTGTCTCATCGAGTAAGGCACCGGCCCCATATACCGAAGGTGGTGGGTTCAAACCCAGGCTTGGCGGAACTGCAAAACAGAAAAATAGCCGGGCATTGTGACGGGCGCCTGTAGTCCCAGCTACTCGGGAGGCTGAGGCAAGAGAATCGCTTAAGCCCAGGATTTGGAGGTTGCTGTGAGCTGTGTGATGCCACGGCACTCTACTGAGGGCTATAAAGTGAGATTCTGTCTCTACAAAAAAAAATAAAAAGAATGATAAGAACAGCTTTGCTTCCAACTTAATGAGAAAATGTTATGTCTTTTACCATAAAGTATGATGGTAACTGTAGATTTATTAAATATTTTTTATTAGGTTGATAAAGTTACCTTCTATCCTTACTGTGTAGAGACTTTATCATGAATGTGCATTAAATTTTGCTGTTTCTACATTTATTAAGATAATCACAACTTTTCCTCTTTTCTTCTATTACTAGAGAGATTTATTCCTGAATGCTAAACTAAGCATGTGGTCATGAAATAAATTTCATTTACTACTAATAAAACTTTTTATATATTGCTAGATTTGATCTGCAAATATTTTGTTAAGAGTTTAAAATTCTGGGGTGGCACGTGTGGCTCAGAGGAGTAGGTCGCTGGCCCCATATGCTGGAGGTGGCGGGTTCAAACCCAGCCCCCGCCAAAAAAAAAAAAAAGAGTTTAAAATTCTGTATTGATATGGAATATTGACCTCTAATTGTCTAGTCTGGTAATATCTTTTTCTGGTTTTAGAATCAAGATAGTGGTGGCTTCATATAAGGATTTATTCAATTTGGTTCCACTTTTCCCTTCTGGAAGTGGGGATTAATTAGTCAACATATGAACATTTTTAAGACTTTTGATACATATTAGTCAATGCTCATCAGAAAACTTTCCGGTTACCTTCCCACAGCAATATGTGATAACAGCTCTCGCTATGCTATTTTCTACAACACCAGGAAATGTCATTAAATATCTTGAAAATGAAAGATGAAAATGATCTCTCATTCATTTGAATTTCTTTGATCAAAAGTGAAGGAGAGGCTCGGTGCCTGTGGCTCAAAGGGCTAAGGTGCCAGCCACGTACACCTGAGCTGGCCGGTTTGAATCCAGCCCGGGCCGCCAAACAACAATGACGGCTGCAACCAAACAATGGCCGGGTGTTGTGGCGGGCACCTATAGTTCCAGCTACTTGGGAGGTGGAGGCAAGAGACTCGCTTGAGCCCAGGAATTAGAGGTTGCTGTGAACTGTGATGCCACAGCACTCTAACCAGAGCGACAGCTTGTGGCTCTGTCTAAAAAAAAAAAAAAAAAAAAAAGTGAAGGAGAGTATTATTTTATATATTTATTGTGGTCATTTGAATTCTTTTGAAAATTGAGTATTCGTTTTCTTTATACATTTTCTCACTATCATTCCTCCTGTTATTTCTGATATAAGAGTTCTTTTATAGATTAATCATATTCATCATACACTAACAAATATTTTCCTAGTTTGTTATTTTCTCAACTAAAATCTCTAAGAACACAGACAGAAATAATATAAAAAAATGTGCAATGTGAAAATTGGCAAAAATTGGTTTCGACATGTAGAAACCCATTAAAATAGTTCTTGAGTACCCTAACTTAAATACTTGCATTTCTCAATGCAGGTACGTATTTTCCTTGTGAAAACAGGTAGTAGTGAATATGCTTCCAGAAAAGAGATATAAAGACTCTCTTTTGCCCTGGCCACAGAGAATGTGTTAAGGGGACAAGGTTTACCTTTGGCAGCCTGGTCCTAGACCACACTTAATCTTCCAAGTCCTTTTTGATCATCTCTCCTTTTAATAAGCATCATGGTCCACCCATCTCGCAGACGGAGAGGGCAGGATCACCAGTATTGAGGCTGTGCCTATTCTGACCTAGCACACACTGTCACTGTATTCTTCCCGCTTGCCTTCTCACTTCCATGGCTGCTCACACTCACATATACTGGTCATCTATCACTTTGTTCTATGGCCCATGGTCCATTCTCAACAAATGACTCTAGCGAACATGCTAAATGGAAGTTTCCTCATGGGAAGTATTCATATTTTCAAGTTGTCCTGGCAAAATGCCCCAGAAGCAGTATGGTATAGTATTTTAAGCTTAGCATCAGAAAGTCCAAGATTCGGAATCAGGGATCCTAACATACCCTTATGATCTTGGATAAATTATTTAGCTTCTCTAGGTCTCAGTTTTTTCATTTGTAAAGCAGGAATGTAATTATCTGTCTTGCCTGGATTACAGGTTTATTGGGGACATAAGATAATATAATGTGAATGAGATTTGTTACCAAAGAAATTGGGATGGAATTATAACTGCATCAAGACTGATGGAGTTCTATTTTCACTGTCAGCATCCCTCTTTAATACTCTAAGAGTAGAAAAATAACCGTAGAGTCCAAAGCAAGCAAAAATATGTAGAGTCACTCAGAGATTCACACTATTCAGTAGGATAATCCTAAAACCTGGATTGAATTAGTTGGTGATTACTAATGTTCAGAAGGATGTTATTTCACCATAGCAAGTACTGATATCTTGTTGACTATGAGTATCCACAGAACCCACATACACATTTTCTACTCACATCAAGCTTCTGGCAAAATGGGAAGTTTTCTCATTATAAAATTTTTGCTTCTCCCAGATAATAATGACTTTTAGGCAAGAAAGAGAATCTCCAACATGGAATTTCAGAGTACTTTAAACCAGGTGGAATTGCCTGCGGACAAATTACGACATAGATTAGCAGACTAAAGTTTACTCTTTGGTTATTAGAAGGAAGCCTTTGGTCTATAAGCAGAACTCAAATGTTTACCTGTCCCTAGTCATACTGATATTTGAATTCTGTTCCTTACTCATCCTACCTGGCTGACTCTCTCAGAGGTGGGGCATCATCAGAACTAATTCCCAGTATACTCTCACCACTCAGGAATTGGTCCGAAACTGGCTGAGCCAAATCATGTTGGGAGCTACATTCTAAGTTTCCTCTGACATCACTACACTGGTTCATTTACAGTCTCAACTTGGCTTTCAACCTTGATGAGGTACTCTTTCTGTTGTCCCTTCCTATGATGAAGCCCCTATTTCTGCTTCTGCTATCTCAGAGGACCTAAGCAAACCACTGCTCCTAGTGTCCTTAGGCCAACACCACCTACTTTGGCATAAGTCCTACGATCATTACTCCTACTGAATTCACATCAGCCTTGTGATAGAGACGTAGGCATACACTTGTTATGTGTAAAGGAGGGATGTGTATTTTCCTTAATTAATGGATACATCATACAAATAGAAGACATATAAAATGTTCAAGTTTATGGCTGCATAGTATTCCATGGTAGACACATACCACAATTTGTTAATCCATTCATGGGTTGATGGGCATTTGGAATACTATGCAGCCATAAAAAGGATGGAGACTTTACATCCTTTATGTTTACATGGATGGAAATGAAACATGCTCCTTTCAGTAAATTATCTCAAGAATGGAAAAAAAAACTATCCAATGTACTCAATACTGTTATGAAACCAATATATGATCACCTACACATTCTTATGACTGATAAAACACAACCATAGTCCAGAAAGAAGGAGGAAGAGGAGGCAAAGGGGAGGGGCGTGAGGCGGCCCGGAGAAGGGAGAGTATCTGGTGGGACCTCACCTATTTTGCACAAAGCAATGGTACATTTCAAAACGATTAAAAGTAGAGACATTTGTCTTACCACAAAAAAATAAGTAAGTGAGATGATGGTTATGTTAATCTGTTTGATGTAAGCATTCCACATGGTATATCAAATCAGCACATTGTACACCATAAATGTACACAGTCGTGATTTAATTAAAAAATGAATAAAATGTGCACAGGTGAAAATTATTGTTTAAAAATAATTATACATTTATAATAAAATGTACAGGTGAAAATTATTATTTAAAAATATTCACTCAGGGTGGTGCCTGTGGCTCAGTGAGTAGGGCACCAGTCCCATATACCAAGGGTGGTGAGTTCAAACCCAGCCCCAGCCAAAGTGCAACAAAAAAAAAATAACTGGGCGTTGTGGCGGGTGCCTGTAGTCCCAGCTACTCAGGAGGCTGAGGCAAGAGGATCGCCTAAACCCAAGAGCTGGAGGTTGCTGTGAGCTGTGATGCCACAGCACTCTACCAAGGGCGACAAAGTGAGACTTTGTCTCTGAAAAATAAGTAAATAAATAGAGTAAAATAAATAAAAAATATTCACCCTAGTAGCCATTACCTGGTTGAAGGAATAAAACCTTGCTGACATCCCAGAAGCCTCCCTGAGTGACCCTCTAAATCACAGTCACCTTCCTGCTCAGGGCATACTGCTTTCTGACAGTGGTGATAGCTTCCTCACTCCCATTACAGTTTAGATCAGGGCTCAGTAAACATTTTTATGATACTCCTAGGTAGTAAAAATTTGGGACTTTAAGGACTACATATGGTCTCTGTCTCACCTTCTTTTTTTCTTTGTTCTTTTCTTGTTTGTTTCTTCGAACTTTTTTTTCACGTTTTTTAAACAACCCCACGGGCAGAAGTTTGTTGATCTCTGGTTTATCTTTCTCTAAGAGATATTGCTTTCATTTTCCCATCTCTTTGAAAAATTTGTAAATAAATGGAATGATAACTGAATATTCTTTTCAACATGATGTTTATAAGATAATTTATGTTCTTGTATGTAGCCGTACCTCATTTATTTTCATTGCCATACGCATCCCATTGCCAGAATTTACCAATAGTTTTCTATCCATTCTACAATTAATCTTTGTATTTTTTAAAAGGTTTTGCTTTTACAAAAAATGTTACTATGAATGTTTGCGTATGTACTCTGAGGCACAAGTGAAAGTACATCTGGGCTCTATATTTTGGGGCAGAATTGCTAAGTCTGTTGTCCACTTTACTAAAGACATAGTAGGGAATGTTGTCACTCACACAAGCAGCATATTGGCATTGCCATTGGTCCAGGTTCTCTGCAACACTTGGCACTGACAATAAATGGTTTTAATTTTTGTCAATCTGTTTCTACTTTGCATTTCCTTAATTTCTAATTATGGTTTTCACTTTTACTTCCATTAATGCTAATGACATCAAGCACAGTTTTACTAAGGTCATTGGTCATTTGAATTTTCCATATGGGAATGTGTCTATTGAAGTCTTTTCTCATATTTTTCTTAGGCACTGTTAGGGCTCAGAACAAACTATCCCTAAATATGGCATGTTGCCATACTGACTATTTTAAGCTTAAGTAAATTGAGAAAAACCACAGAAGAAGAAAGTTCTCTCTAACCTTCTCCCACTCTTTCCATTTAAAGCAGGCCATGGAAACTATAAGAGAATAGGAAAACTAGCTGGGTGTTGTGGCAGGCACCTGTAGTGTCACCAATAAGGAGGCTGAGGCAAGGGATCGCTTGAGCACATGAGGTTGCTGTGAGCTACAAGGCCATGACACTCTACCCAGGGAACAGAGTGAGACTCTGTCTCAAACAAAAAAAAAAAAAAAAGAAAGAAGAAGAAGAAGAAGGAAAAAAAGAAACTGTGATAGAAAGAATTCCCTTTCCCTTTGCCTGTTCTCCCCTGAAGCAGGCTGTAAAATCTCATTTATCTTCCCCTGAAGTAGGTCATAAGAAGTTTCATTCCAGAGGGATTCCCCCTATATCCCAAGGAAAGGAATATCCTTATGATGAAGACACAGAAAAGAATTTTTTTCTTTTTTTTGAGACAGTCTCAGTCTATTACCTCAGGCTACAGTGCTGTGGAGTCACAGCTCACAGCAAACTCAAACTCCTGGGCTCAAGGGATCCTCTTTTCTCAGGCTCTCAAGTAGCTGGGGCTACATGTGTGCACCACCTTGCCCAGCTAATTTTTCTAATTTTTTTTTTTTTTAGTAGACCCTGGGATCTCAATCTTGCTCAGGTTGGCCTCGAAATCCTGAGCTTAACAAATCAATTGCCTTGCCCTGTCAGAGTGCTATGATTACAGGTGTGAGCCACTGCACGTGGCCATGGAAAAGAATCTTAATAAACAAGCTAGAGTGTACCTCTTCTGTCAAATTATACATCTCTACAACTATCCACTTCTTCATCAAAGATACCATAGAATAAACAAATTTCTCTGTTTCTTTGTATCTTCTTTTCCATATGAAGTCCCTAGTAACACATAAAACTCATTGAATAAATTTGTAAGTATTTTTCCTGTTAATCTTTGTCAGCTTTACTTTTAAACTTAGCCAAGGACCCTAAGACAGTTGAGGAAAACTTTTCTTCCCTACTGTAGTTTATTGTTTTCTGTTCGATTTGATGAATTTTAAAATACATTCTAGATTATTAGGTGGGTTTTTGGGGGGTGGGCAGGGGATTTATGATAACTTATGCCTCTTGTGTTTTGGGGTTCCCCCTTTTTATGGTGTTTTTGATGAACAGATGTTCTCAATTGCAATTTTGTGGAAATTGTTAAATTTTTTCATTATAATGCCCACTCTATGTATCTTACTCTAAAATTTGTGACAAATGAGTTTTGAAAGCACTTGTAGCTAAGAAGCTTGATTATAGGACCCATGGAAAAGGAGCAGGGAAAACACCTTCTCTGTGTTTGCATCCTTTGTATGAGGTCATTGTATCCACAAGCTCACCTTAACCAATATTCATGGGGCCAAAGCTTGACCATATATGAGAGAATCATTGTGCTCTTCACCCAAGGCCACTCTAAGTGCTTTGTCCCTCCTGTGGATCAATCCTTCTTAAAGCTGCTACGTACTGGTCAGTTGGTCATTCACACTGCTTTTCACATCCCACCCGAAAGATCTCCAGCTGGAGCCTTAGGACTGGCTGATAGCTTTCATCTTCTCTTTCCTTTTTCACATCACAGTTTCGCAACCCAGTAAACCTGTTGACCTCTTCTGAAGTTAACATGGTGGACCATCACATGTTTCCTCTCTTTTGGCTTCTAGTATACTTGTTTTTTCTCCTATCTTCTGTTTAGTTTTTTTTCCCCTACCTTTTGCTACCAATCTCAATCCAATAAACCTGTTGACCCCCTCTGAAGTTAACATGGTGGACCATCACATCTTTCCTCTCTTTTGGCTTCTAGTATACTTGTTTTTTCTCCTATCTTCTGTTTAGTTTTTTTTCTCCTACCTTTTGCTACCAATCTCAATCCAAAAAACCTGTTGACCCCCTCTGAAGTTGACATGGTGGACCATCACATCTTTCCTCTCTTTTGGTTGCTAGTATACTTGTTTTTTCTCCTATCTTCTGTTTAGTTTTGTTTCCCCTACCTTTTGCTACCAATCTTGACATCAGTGGTTGGGGGCAGGGGTTGGTTGAACTTCTTTGAAAAATCTGTTGATTCTCTTCCACAGAAAGATACATATACATATAGGTAAATAAATACTACTTTCCATAAAATTTCAGAAGTTATGTTCTCATTATCTCCTTAGGTCCTCTCACAACTGTCTCATGAGAAAGATAAATTAGGTAAAATATTGATATTATTTTTGTTGGTAAGTGGAATCAAGACTGAAAGAGTTTAAATGATAGAATGAAGATGGATCAATCCTTCTTAAAGCCGTCACGTACTGGTCGGTTGGTCATTCACACTGCTTTTCACATCCCACCTGAGCCTTAGGACTGCCAGATAGCTTTCATCTTCTTTTTTCTTTTTCACATCACAGTTTCTGTCATATATGGTCAAGCTTTGGCCACATGAATATTGGTAAGGTGAGCTCGTAGATGCAATGACTATCTTCACAAAGATGGAGAAGGCAAATGGTAGGGAATGGGGTAGACCATGATGAATCAATGATCAAATCTGGTAGTTGTGACTCTAATTACAAATGTGTTAGCAGGGCAAATTAGTTGATACTTTGTAGTGATGCAAAATGATTTTAAATGCACTCAAGACAAATGGATGTGATTCCTGAGACAATAGCATCAACCTGCTTACGAGGTATTAGTAGTCTTTCCATCACATTATGTCCAGCCTTTGTGATATTTTTCTAAATATTTGTACATATTATCTTAAGCTTTCTTTATTTGTAAAACCAATCTATCTCATTCTTGTTCAAATATTATATTTCTTAGGTTAACCACGAAGCATATTTTTGGGGAAGGAGTTTAGTCAGATGTGCAGAAAGATGCATATTATCTTTCACTAGGCCACTCACTCACTCACTCATCTACTGTTATAGCAACTTGTTACCAGAATTATTTACATATGATGTGATATATTTGTTAATTATCTAGTATTAAAACACTGTAAAAAATCCCTCAAGGTTAAATGTAGATAGACAAAATGAAAGAAAATTCAAACAAGGACTTTAAGATAATAAATTTTCTTGGGATCATAAAATCTTGAGAACCAATAAATGAATTTTTCCTGGGAAATCTGTGTTATGATTTATAAATTGCTTTCTAATCTATTTACTTTTGCTTTTATTCATGATTTTAAGTTTTTCTACAGAGATATTTCTCTTTGAGGGTTGTGATAAAGCAGTTTGAGGAGAACTGGGAAGCTGCTGGCAGTGGGACAGGGATTAGATTATAAAAGTGAAGAAGGCTGGATGCTTTCTGTTGAAATAGACTGTTAAGAACTTTGTCAAAGAATGAACTCTTACTGTAACCCACACCTCATTTGTCACCCTGATGGGCTGAGGAAAAGTGACATTTACAAACTGAGAATGAAAGCACATCCATTTCACCAGTCTGACACCCTGATATAATAACTATTTACCTTGAGAAAGAGGCACTGAGATTTCCGATTCTTGTGAATCTTCTCACTTTGGCACTTATTTTCTCACTCTGTCAAACAGCCCCAGATTAATGGAACAATTTGTTCAACAAATCATATTAGTCGAATGTGCACAGGGTAAAGAGAGAGAGGTGGGGGAGTAGAAATTTTTTACTCATTCATAGCAGTGGTATCTCTGCAAATAAAAATGTAGTTATGCCTGACATTTACAGAGGGACAATGTGAAAGGGAGAGGGTGTAATGACTCCAGGCAGTAGAAAGACCACTTTGTAAGAACAGTAGTGCTCAAAGGGGAATAAGATAAAGTTACATATAACATCTAGATTGAGCTTCCTTCTAGAACATATTTGTCAAATACAGCAGGATATGCTGGTTTCAAAAAAGAAGTTTCCATGAAAATTAAGCAACTTATGCTTTCTATGCTACACAGACATGTCCCTTTCCAATCCACTTGGGAAGTCTTAATGATTTCTGGGAACATCGTGTTCCAAAAAATGATTCCTTTTCTCAGAAACAGATCATAGGTACAGGGCAAGGGGGGGCAGCCCGAGATAGCTACCTATGACTAAGATTGAGATTGTTAATTCTGGTAGGCATTCAATTCACATCCCAAAGGCAAATAAAATAAAAGAAAACAAAACAAAATAAAATAAAATAATTGGCATGGGTTCAACATTTTGTGTGTTTCATGCCTTTGTGCCAGAAGTTGGAATGAATGTTTAGAATATAGAGAGCCAATAAATAGCACTTACAACAAATCATGTTTATTTAAATGTGTGCCGTGTATTGTCTCTCTTCACCCATAAAAAAAAATACAATGTAATATCACATTTTTCCACTAACTTTCAAAGGACCCTCGTAGTTGGCTGTGATGTTCATTTTTTTGTGTTAGTGTTGTCACACTGCTATTATACCTCACATCCACAACAGAAATTGACACTCACTTGTTCCCTACTTCTGTACACTGTGGCCTTGGGTGTCAAGGGAAAATATTGCTTTGCACTGTTGCCTTCTTTTGATTTCTCTTTCCTTTTCTCTTCTTTTTCTCCCATTTTCTCTCTGTCTTTAAAGGTTTTTTGAGTCACAGGAGAGATCCCAAACCCCTTAGTTCCTGGAAACTTGTAATTAACTGAGAAGGAATGTTTTCACTTTACCGGTTTGAAATTTTCAACTGACAAATGCTCTTTTTTTATCCCAGGTTTACTCTAGAAATATTTTAGTGTAAAAGTGACCTGTTCAAATTATTAGGAGTAATGATAGCTCAACAAAAGCTTCATTTCCAGTCCCACTTCAAAGGTAAGTAACAATGTGAAACCTCCTTGGATATCATTGATGTGACTGCCTCCGAGGACTTTAGGAGCTCTGCTTTTAGGTATTTATTCTACATAAAAACATTTTCTTCAGAAAGCATAGGCCACTCATTTACTGCTTATTTGTCCCAGTTTTTGTAGAGTAAATATTTTATCAAAGAGGATCAAGATATCACGTGAAACTTTGGGGGAATTTAAGAGCCTAAATAAACAGGAAAATACTTGCTACGCCAGACATATGGTATTTGTTTTTATGGACATGGCTGTGTGCTTGTGTGTATTTGTTACAAAGAAAACGTACGTTTTGTTAGAAAATTTAAAATGTGTAGAAAAGATACAAATTTTTCTCTTCTAACTTCTTAAGCGTATACACACACACAACTGTGTATATATTCCGCTTACCCAGCTATCTCTCTATTTCTCTATGACAGAGCTGAGAGATTACTGTCTGGAGTCACCTCTAATAAGTAGAGAAGTGTTTTTAGTTTACACACTTGCAGCAGAGAACCCTGGAGGGTGTGGGCATGGATGACTTTGTGATGGACTTCCCTGTCTTTTTCACTGTGGTCATAGTCACATGGTCTCTCTACTATTCTTCTAGACCAGGGGTCTCCAACCTTTTCTGCACTACTTGCCAGTTTAATACAAGACAATTTTTCCACAGACCCAAGGTGGGGGTGGAAGGGTGGTTCGAGGTTATTCAAATGCATGAAGTTCATCACACACTTTATGTTTGTTATTATTGCATTGTAATATATAATGAAATAACTATACAGCTCACATTCAACTATACAGCTGAATCAGTGGGAGTCCTGGGCTTGTTTTCCTGCAACTACACGGCCCCACATCAGTGCCTCAGCCTTACCACCGGTCCTCAGGCATTAGGTTTCATAAGAGCCACAAGCTAGATCCCTCATAGGCCCACTTCACAGTAGGGTTAGCGCTCCCATGAGAATCTGAAGTCTCTGCTGACCTGGAGCTCAGATAGCGATGCTAGCAATGGGCAGTGGCTGTAAATACAAAATGAAGCTTGTTTGCAGCTCCCCTCCTTCTGTGCAGCTCAGTTTCTAATGGGTACCAGTTTGTGGCCCTGGGGATTGGGGACCGCAGTTCTAGAGTATTCCTAGTCCTTGCCTTAGTTAGGGTGACTTAATACAGTGGAAGTCTGCTGCTCACTCAAGAAACAGTCCACTGCAGGTGTCCACGTTGGTGAGCAGCTTTCATCCCACAGGGATTGTTTCCTACTGGGGGGGTCTTTGGTCCATTAGGGCTTTGAGGCCTTCTGTGTCTGGCTGATGTGAAAGGAGACCGAGAGAGGAGACTCTCCTTAGTTCTAAAGATCCCAATCCAGTGAAAATGCACACCATTTCTGTGGATGCAGAGAATAATGGGAAATGGTGACCCTGGCTGGTGAATTCCTTCCAAGGATGTCTACCCATTATGGAAAAGGAGGTACAAAAAATTGTCTCGGCCACCCGCCCCTGTGGGCTGTTGGTTTCATCGGCTCTATTTCATGTTTCTCAGTTCCCCCTCCCACATCCTCATATTTTTAGAGCTTTATCTTCTATTCTCAACTGCTTGACTCCTCTGTTTCCCAGTATGAATTTTAGAAAGAGAATCCAATTGGTATATTGCCCGTCTTTTTATCCCTGACAGGCCACTTCAGCTGTCACCGGCCATTCTGTGGAATTGGTGTCTGTGTGTCTAATGTTCACCTTTAATATAAATAACCATGCCTTTCTTTATGTATATCTTTATTTTTAACCAGCAGTGTGTGGAGGGGAGTTGTATGTGAAGTTTTTCTTAGAACTGTGGCCATCTTTATTTTATTCGCCTATGTCATTTTATAGCTTGTCCCCTCCATTATCAAATATCAGATGCAGTTGATACACTACCTCCCCCTTGCCACAGACTAAGAGCAATCCACATTCTAAGAAATGTTTTCTAAAAGGACTTAACCGTGTAGATTTCTCTATTCAATTCCTGCTGCAGCTTATACTTCCTTAGTGGTGATTGCGCTTACAGATGAAAACTGAACATTCCTTTCTCCACATGGAAACAGCCTTGGCAGTTTGGTTTTCAGGATACACTTCCTTTCTTCAGTCTGTCGCCACTTCAAGGAGAGCGTGTCCACATTAAAAGGAAAAATTTTGATTCATGGTGGTTTTTTAAAAAAATCTTTTCTGTGAAATATGTTATTGCAAATCAGAGCTTATGATTATAATTGGAAGTTGAGTTTGTGATAATGGGAAGTTGAGTTTAGTGATTTTGATATGTCATATTGAAAGGTAACATTTATTTAATGTATTCATTTTGCTGGGCTGTACACATTACCTGTTTCCCTTTTCCTATAACTTTCCCACGTAAATGTTTAATCTTTTTGTTTAAATGAATAAGTGGTTCAGAGAGATAATTTTATTTGTTCGAGTCCACACAGCCAAGTACAGAACCTAAAATTTAAATTTAGATCTGCCTTTAAATTCTGTTTCATCTGTACCATCTATCCAAGATAATTAATGGAAATCCTTCGAGTATAGAGTAAACCAACCTTGCTGCCACCAGCCAGGTTCACCTGCCCACTCCCCAAGAGAAAGACAATACCCAGAGACAACAGAGAAAGATATTCCACTATCACTAAGCGGGGAGATGGGAGAGATTTCTCAAATCTGCCTCCCAGAGAATTGGGAGGATAGGAATTTTAAAGACTGGTGGGCAAAAGATTAGGCAATCAGCATCTATTAATTGGCCAGTTTGGGAGCAGAGTCAGAAGTCCCCATCTGGAGTGGGGGTCTGTGGATCCACTGGAATGCAAGCCCCTTGGGTAAAAGTCCAAGACCAACTGAGTCAGTTCCTTGGTCTGGGTGCATCAGTCAAACGCTGGAATGCAGGACCTGGAAGGTGTCTCAAAAACTAACCCTAGGTTCCAAACAGGTGGTATTATTGATGGAAAAAATTTTAAAGTCTTTACAACTACCAGCTGTGCCCTCTAAGTACCAATTATAGAGAAGTAAATAAGGTAACAGCAACTAACTATTATCAAACAAACCAGGGGACAGAGGTTGATTATTATTTTTATTTTATCTGGTCCTATTCCTTCACAGACTTTTTGGGGTCCTTACTCTAGTTCTCATCTCACACCCTCGCATCAATTTGTAAAGGCGATTTCCACATTTCCTGAACGCGGTCAGTAGCAGCACTTTCAAGAAGACTGTGTCATTTATGTTTTCAAAGCAACTGGAGCTAAACATTAGTAGCTCCACTTTATAGATGAAAAATACTGAGGCTCAGGGGTTAGGTAACTCTCTGGGGCCACAATTGATAAGTGGCACCATCAGAATTTGAATAGAGATGTTCTGACTCCTTTCTGGGGCTCTTCCTACTTATCCTCAATTTCTTCACTAGTTAATAAAAATAATCGAGGGATCAATAATCACTTCATGTCCCAGTCCCATTGGTAATAATTCCTCAGTTATTGTTCCCTATATGTAACAAACAAATTAATGTATTGCCTCCTACATCTGTTAATGAACTAAAGCTTTCGTTGTTTTTTTCCTCCTTTTCTTTTGATTTGTAATACACTTAATTGAGAGGCCTGCTAAAAGATAATTTTCAAAAAAAGATAAAATCATGACTTTTCACACAGGTATAAGAATTGAAGATTTTATTTTGCTCCTTTATTATGAACGAGGCAGATGTTATCACCAGTTCAAAGGGAAAGTTAAAAGAAGGTAAGTGTAAATGGAAATATATACAAATATATAAAAGAATGTTGAAGTGAATGGCAAACAGAACCAAAACTTTTTTTTTCCCACAAGGAAGCTACAAGTAGTGGTGTCCAACTGATCTACCCCAGATAGGAGGGAATTTACATTGCTGTCAGTTATCTATAATTTACAAAGAATGACCAAATCGCTCAGAGACAGTGAGCAGACAGACCCAGAACTGGGCAGCCAGAAGGGTGTGCTGTTGATGATGTTTAATTTTTTCATCGAAACACAATTTTTTTTTTGACAGGCACTTAGTGTATTTTAGAGTATTATATGTAGTCAATGATAGGTAGTTTGAAATAAACATAATACCCGAGTCCTATGTAGAATAGATTTTATGAATGAATGTGATATTCTTGTCTATGTTATTTCTCTATTCTGTGCTGAATGAGCACCCCTGTAGGAGTGAGGAAAACAGAAAAGCAGGCCAGGTAGAGAGAGTGGGCTTCATATGCTTCCACCCTGGAGAAAGCAAAGAACATCAGATCATCCTGGCTGTGGCCTAGGAGTGGGGGGTAGAAGGATTAGAGCCCCTTGACCCTAGCCTGCCATCCAGATAGAGTCTCAAATTTACACTTAAAACCCCCGTGACCCCCAAATGAGGTTGCGCATGCACAGTTACGCACCAAATGAATTGAAGAATGAACCATTTCATCATACGACTTTCAACGTGTGTCTCATTTCCAACCACAACGGCTTGGAATTTGTTTTTTTAGTGTTTTTGAAATCTTATAACTGTCTCATAAATAGCAAAATGATATTGGTATGTATCCCTTGTGTGTGTATATGTCAATCGCATTAATTTGGAGAACATAACACTTCTTGTTTCTACATTTCATTTTTACACGTACTATTTATTATTTTTTCCTTTTAATGAACCAGAAGGCTCATAAATTCAATTGGCCCTGACGCTCCCCAAACTGAGCGCGCTGTGGGCTGAGCCGAGGCCAAGGGCATTTATTTTCCCCGGGAAATCGCTGGAGTTGCGATCTGCTTAACAGCGCTCCTTTAGAAGTGCTCTGCCGTGCAGGCGCTGGCGACACCCGAGGGGCGGCCCCTCCACCTTTCCGGTTTGGGAGGGGGAGCGGCCGGGCGTGGCGGGGGGGACACAATGGCCAGTGTCCGTCCCCCGGCCCCGGGGGCGGGCGGCGGCGGCTTCCAGGTGCGGGAGGGGCTGCGCATCCCGCCGCGCCCGGGGAACTTTCACTCGGCGTCCGCGGCGCGCAGACAATGGGCCGGGAAGGGCCTTATCGCGGCGCGCAGGCCTTCCCCGAGCGCGGCGGGCGGCGGCGGCGCTTCCGCGGGCCCCGGGCCGCCCGGCCGCCCCCGCCGCCGCCGCCCGCCGCTTCCTCCCGCGACCCCGCGGCCTCCCGGCGAGGCGCGGCCGGCGGAAAAGCTTGGTGGGGTGACCGCGGCAGCGACACGCGCGGCCGGTCCCGGGGAAACAAAGGCGGGATGTGTGCGGCCGAAAGTCCGGAAACGGGGCGCCGGTGGGGGCCGGGCGGCGCGGCGGTCCCTCTCGGAGCCCATTGTTTGCGCGGAGCACATCCACACGCGCTGAGCAAGAAATTAACACATCCTGCCGCCGCTTATCAGCCCGGCGACCGCCAAACAAACAGCGCAGTGACTTTGCACCCGAGCGCTTTTAATGTGATGTCCAGGCCCGAGCCTAATATACAAAGCCCTTCAGAGAAAGTCCCTTCTCTTTGTTTAAACGCTGCCCTTGGTATCATTTCTGATTCTCACGCTACTATGACTGCGTTCTAAAGAATTATTGCTTTTTTGTTGGGGAGGGTCTTCAAATTTCTTAAGAGGGGATATTCTGAAGATCCCCAGACTAACACATTTTTTTTTCTTTATGGCACTAACCTTCGTGGAGTCTTACAATGTGCCTGGAAGTATTCTAAGCGCTTTGTATGTGTAATAGTAATTCTTTATAATAGCACTGTGAGTTTGGGGGTACTTTTATCTTCATTTTCCAGATGAGGAAATGAAGATGCAAAATAAACCAATACAGGTATAGAGCCAGTAAATGAGGCAGACGGGATCAGAAGTAGCCTTGCTGTCTGGAGGCCATCAGCCTAAAATAATGCCTTACAACTTAGTTTTTCATTTCTGAGTTGCGGTGGCTTTGATTTTAATTTTATTTTGATCACTGAAATGTGGGACGTTTGTAGCCTGTACTTTTCCTGAAGTGGTTATCGGGGAACCTTGTAACAAAGCAGAAGTTTATAAATCAAAGGAGCAAAGCACTTCATTAACATATGCTTTTCTTTTTAATGACTTTATGCTCTTTTTAAGACTTAGGCTCTCTCTGGGTTTTTGATGAGGAATTGTGGAATTGAAGTGGAATTTTATCATTGCCATGAAAAATGTGTTACCGTGTCAATGGTAAATGGAAAATAAAGTAAAAAGAGCACCAATGCATTTGATACCAATTAATTAATGAAATGGATAATTAAACCAGAGTTTTAGTTTTCTGATTTATCCATGTTTGGTGGATGCGACCTAAGCTTCCCTTCAATGAATGACTGAGTCTCCTGTATAAATCTAGGGCCTGTGTGCTGTTCTAGAGAAACGCCAACACCATCTCCAACAGTATACAAGCCAGCTTCTACTAGCAGTTGAAGTCACCC
>CAUYRH010064923.1:0-32374 GCA_963574655.1 Perodicticus potto | reverse complement strand
ACTCTTCCTGGGCTGGTGGCTGCCCCTGGTTCTGATTGGTTGTTGGTTTTGAACTTGTGCGTTAGCCACCTAGGCATCTGTGGGAGAGTAAATAGAATCTCAGCCACTCAAAATGTTCTGCTATGCTTCGTGAAAGGCAGCATTGAATATCATGGCAGAAAGCACATACTGCTTTGAGTGGGAAAGTAGAAAGAGCTGAGACAGAATTTATAGGGCTCTTTTCTTCCTTTCCTTTCTCCCTTTTTTTTTTTCTTTTTGAATAGTGAAGGGACAATGGTTCCCCTCACTTCTTCACAAGCAGAGATCTTCCTGCAGGCAAGTGAGATGTAAATGTGGCATAATGCCCACGAAAAGTCACGTTAGCCCTCGTGCATTCCAGATATGATACTTCCCATCACATTCCAGATATGATACTGGCACACTGGTGAATGAGGCCTGAGCTCCACTCTCTAAGAGCTTGCAATCTTGTAACGCTTCAATAAATAGAAACAAAATGCCAAGTGGAGCACCAATATCATAAGGGAAGGTACAAAGGCAGACAAACTTTGGGGGCAGAGATTATTTCCTCCGGAATAAATTAAGGAAACTTCACAAAGGAGGTGAGAATTTAGCTAGGCTTAAAGGATTTGTAGGGAATGGCATTCCACACAGTAGAATCAAAGACACAGAAGGAGGAAAATGAGTTGGGGGAAATGGTTTGTTTAAAGACTGTCAGGAAGAATCTAAAGTGTCACGTTAATAGATCATATGTTACCGTGTGTGACAGAGATGGTTAGCTAGCCACCCAAACTTCTTGCTCCCCTGCTCTCCTTTCATTATATGGAATCCTTCTTGGAGAGTGGCAGGCAAATGGAAGACTACATATCTCAGCTCCTTTCACCTGCATCTAGGTGGGACCATGTTACCAGTTCTCACCTATGGCATGTAAGTAGACATAACAGACATGTCACTTCCAGCTTGAGATGTGTGAGAATCAAGTAGGCTTGGAAGCCAGACGTTGACGGCGGAGTCCTCAGCATCCCAGGGCCCCGAGTGAATCCACAAAGTGCAGTACCCCTCTGTGCTCTCTCCTCTCACCTGGACCTGCCCTGGATGTTAGATGATCAAGAACACGCGTTGGCAACGTTAACCCACTGAAACTTACCCAGCCTACTCACAAAAGACAAGACCTGTAAAGACCTAATGAAGGTGAGCGCGTGGAAGTGTGGTTTGGAGCTGCTTCCACCAGCTGTGTAAGATCAACAGGGATGAGGAGAAGCTGCTCCTGTTCTCACACCATACTGAGGATGCTCACTGATAAACAGAAAATTGGATGGCTCACTCTGAACGAGTTTTTTAGCTTTTCGCAGAACAGAGTCTCACTCTGTTGCCCTGGATAGAGTGTTGTGGTGTCATAGCTCACAGCAACATCAAACTCTAAGGCCCAAGTGCTCCTCTTGTCTCAGCTTCCAAATTAGCTGGGACTTATAGGTGCCTGCCACGGTGCCCGGCTAGTTTTTCTGTTTTTAGGAGAGACAGGATCTTGCTCTTGCTCAAGTTGGTCTCGAACTCCTGAGTTCAGGCAGGAGTCCCTCTTCCTCCCAGAGTGCTAGGATTCCAGGCATGAGCCACCATGCCCAGCCACCCTTAACTAGTTTTATAGCCAGAGCTAGAAAATAAAAAGGAAACTGTTCTTTTTTTTTTTTTTCGCTCTTTTTCCTTCTTCATGGGAAGAAAGTGTTAATGTTAGGACTTTTCATTCACAAAGCCTTTCCACACACATGACTTTTTTCATCTTCTGCACAGCCCTGTGAGGTACTGTTATTTGCATCTTATTGATTTGGGCTCAGAGAGATTTACTGAGTTGCTCAAGGCCATGGAGCTCCAGGATTCAAACTCAGGTTTTCTGAATGCTAGGCTTGTGGCACCCCATGTGCATCTATAAACTCTCCTTTTCCATAAAAAATGAAATCAGCTGAAGAACTCTATACCAACAAGTTTCTCCCTTGAATTGATGAACGGAAAGGCTGAAGATCTTCCTAGCTCAGACCACACTGGTCGGTGAATGCCTTTGCAGCAGGTAGGAGCCTCAGTTCATAATGGCAGGTATGAAAGAAAATGTCCATTTCTTAATTTTCCTTAACTCAGATGAAATCAGACTCCGAATCTCCATTTGAATTTCTGGGAAATTCAGCCTTAGTCATGACCTGAGCCTCTTCTCAAAATTTTTGAGTAACCCAGGGTCTCTTACATCTAGCCCACCCTTGTTGCCACTGAGCCTCTCGGTGGACAAGCCCTGATGTCCGATGACACACTAATTCACTGCCCCATTTAAGGTGTCCATCTTTATGGTTTTTCTTCCTTAAATGTACCTTCAACACCATTGAGATCCTGCTACCTTTTCGGGATGCTTCCCAACAGAGTGTGGGCCTCTATTTTTCTCCTTTCAGCATCACTCCTGGAGGGAAATCTCTCACTCTTCTTGGTTACCCTGAAAGGTTCAGCACTTTATCACTTTGATGAGTTCAGGATTTTGCCATAGAAGGGAGGAGCCACTATTTTTCTGCATTTGGGGTTTTCGCAAAAGTCCCCGAGGCAAGCATGCTGCCCTGAACATGGAGCCATGTACAGATAGGGTAAGCACAGTCTAAGTAATAACTCAGTAATTTAACCATGACATCCATATGGACTTCTAGGGAGTGGACTTTTCCTCTGGAAGGAGCTTCTGGCAGATGGGCATTGGAAAGTTAACTTTTAGGCTTTCTGCTGTGATGGAGGCCTTCCCAGGAACACACCCTTCTCAGGCTGAAAGAGGCAATATAGTAGGGCAGGATGCAGCTCTGTTTGAAGCTGGGAGTTGGGCAGTCGTCTGCACCCCAGAGCTTAGAGATAGCAGTGCGGTGCATTTCCTGAATGTTCTCAGGGCCTGTGGTGAAAACTGGGAGGCTGACCAAATAAGGCAGAAAATCTGCTTTCAAGGCTGCACAAGGTTTCTAAACCTTAGCACTAATGTCATTTTAGGTTGGATAATTTTTTATTGTGGATACTGCCCTGCACGTTGTAGAATGTTTAGCAACATCCTGGGTCTCTACTCTCTAGATGCCAGCGGCTCTATGCCTCTTGCCCCCAGTTTTAACACATAGAAATGTCTCCAAATATTGCTAAATATGCCCCAAGAGGCAAAATCTCTTGGGCCGAGAGGCACTTGATCTAGTGGGAAAGACAGAGCTCTATATTTGAAAATAAGCAATTTTAAGAGTAAAAATGACAAAAATGGCTGTGTTCAAGGTAGAAAGGTTTGTGCAGAGGAGAGAGTAATTAATTCTCTCTGTGTTGGAGGTGGTTCATAGAAGGCTTCACAAAGGCAGTTACACTGGAGAATGTTTTGAAGAATGAATGGACATTTCATAGGAGGGTACAGAAGAGAAGTCAATTTCTGATAGAGAGAAGTGCATATATGGGCCGCAGACATGGGACAAAGTCTGGTAAAAATCTCAGTGATGCTGAGAGATTAAAATACGTGAAATGAGGCAGGAGATGGAGTTGCAGAGGCACACAGAGGCTAGGACACACTCACACATGCCTGTGTAAGAAGGGCATGCTATAGACAAGTTTGAATGCTGAGAAGGCACCAGGTGGAGAGGTGGGCAGCATTCCAGGCAGGGGGAATACATGCTGTAGCACAGAGGAGGCACACGGCAGCCTCCCCAGGGGAGACTCTGTCCTTCTGAGACCATGGCCATGTACCTGTGGCTTAGAAATATCTGGAATAAAGAATTTGATAATCAACTTTTTGAAGAATCATCTTATGACTGCTTGAGGAATGACAATGATGTATCTTAAATACCAAATTGGCTTACTATAACATTGACTTTAGTCCAAGTTGACTATCATTGCCTTGGAAATATATTTACTCAACAAGTATGGACCACCCCCTCCTTTGTCAGGCTGTGGTCCATGTAGTGGAGATATAGAGGTTGATCTGGAATCTAGCAGGACAATTTCTGATAATGATAAGTGTTATGTAGGAGAGAAAACAAAATGATAAAGAGTGAGTGAGCTGCGGTGGAGAGAGGGGTCTTCCTGAGGAGTGATGTTTGAGCCGAGGCCTGAGAGATGCCTAGACGCTGGTCTGTGCGTAGTGTATTATAGGCAGTGGCCACACAGCTACCAAGGCCCTCAGGCCATGAAAAGAAATCTGGATTTTATTCCAGTTCTGTGAGAAGCTTTGGAAGATTTAAGGAAAACAGACTAAAGGGTAGACTTGGAGCATCACTTCTTGTATCAGTCTCCATCTCTCAGGAATTTAGCACTTAACTGGAGCAGCAAAGCTAGATTTAGCCAGCTAAATCAATTTTGCCAAGATCAGCCTCCTAGAATGCTTTGGGCATTGTCATGGCCAGTGTCTCCCCACTGTTAAAACATTCTGGGATTCACATGTACATCCCATTCTACTTGCAAATGATGGAGTCACGGAATATCTAGTTAAGTTATAAAGGGCCGTTCTGGTTTTTCATGCTGTTGGTAACTTCCCAACTGCACATAATGGATTTTTGTGATAGGTCCTTTGGCAATAACTTGACATATTTTCGTTAGCTAATTCAAGGAGCCATCGTACTTCCTTGGGTACGTTGAATGCTTTGAACATCACAATTACCCATGGATTTCAATCCCTAGTGCTTTAATAATCAACCATCATGGTAAGTATGGCCAGGGAATTTTAAAAACAGGGAGCCCATGTCCAAAGTCCTCTGTGCAATCTGAAAAGAGAAATGGACAAATGGGTAAAGCAAAGCAAGGCGTTTTTTTTGACAGTCATTTAGGGAAATGTACGAAATATGGCAATTCAATATTGAAAAATGAGCACAGAAAATTCTAAGGAAATGAGTCTTCCTGGGTGCCATATATTACGCTCTTGGTTTTGGCATTCCAGCTGCTTATGAAATACATACAGAATGTACTTACTTATAATGTACTTATGATGTGCTTATAATGCATTGATCCTTCACTGTGCAAGTGCAAGTATTCCTTAATGAGGGGACCTATTGGGAATTTATTAATGAACTGTATCCACATAAATATCCAAGAATTAAAGATGCTTAATAAATACATCATAACTAATGACTTTGCAAATTAAAAGTGACTTTCATGCTCATTTGAATATGGCAGAAAGGTTTGTGAACTAAAGACTCCATCAAGTGTAATTTTCCGATTATTCCAACTACTATGGACGGTGAATCTGATCAGCCCCTTTCTATCTGGGTGGTGGTAACATCAACTGAATGAGTGAGGGAGTGATGTAGACATGACATCAGAAAGAGATGAGTTTGCACCTTGGCTTTACCACTTACCTGTTGTGGCCTCGGGCAATTATTTTATTTCCCTAAGGCTGTTTCTTTTTCTTCTGTAATTTGGGGATAATACACTTTTGTTGGAAGTTTGTTCTGAGGATAAACAAGGTCGGATTGGTAAAAATGCTAAGCACAGAGATCTTGGCACATAGTAAATGGTCAGGAAGAGAAGCAAGTGTTACATGATTTTTACTAACCGAGACATAGAAGTACGTTGTTCCTAATACGAAACCGTGAGTAGGTCAAAGTATACTGAGAGTCAGCAAGGGTAGCAATAGTCTGTGAAGGTTTCTACCATGTGGGTAAATAGAAGCCAAGTGTACAAGGCTGGTCATGGGATTTTATGGAAGAGTCCCAAGGAAATAGACTGCCCAGACTTCTTCACCCTGCCAGAATGATTGCCTTTAGAGAGTTTATGTTGATCTTTACAACAAAGTAACTTACTAACAGTATAAAATATTGGCCAATCAAATAGCTATTGAATGAATTCTGTGACTGCCAAAATATTTAATGCCAAATTGGCAATCTTTTTTACTGAATTGACTGATTTTTTCTGGTTAAATTGGCTGGCATCACATTGATGTCGCCATCAGCCTGGGAATGAATATATATATGAAATTTCATATATATTCATATATATATGAAATGTGTATTTAAACTTTTGGTAGAAAGAAAAATAAGGAATTGCAATAAAATGGCAGTCATTAAATTCACTTCAAAGGATTATCAAATAACAGGAGAGGCATTGATATTATGGGAAAAAAAGAGAAGAAAAAGCATTAATAAGTAAAATAGGTTGCTTTTATTCCAACTATCAGTTTATTGGATTTGTATAGATTTTTGAATCTCATCAATCTATCTATTTACCACTTGTTATTGCTAAATAATTGAAAATGTTAATTGATTGTTCAGACTGTTCCTTACATTCAAGATTATCTTGTATTAAAAAAAAGCAAACAAAGGTGCAGGGTAATTTTTGCTTATTTTAATCAGTGTCCCATGTTTCTGTATCACTTTTATTCAATATAGAAAAGAATGTGAAATAATTTTTGGAAATATAGCAGGCTTTGGTCTATGTACAAAAATAAATTACTGCTTAAGGGGCCAGAAGACAAGGCGATATTATGTGTTTAATTTGCTCAGTTATGAAAGGACCTCGAGGGTATTGGGTTATGAAAAACAATGGCTATTTTGAGAGAAAATGGAGCCAAATTGGGGCTTTTAAACACTTTCTGATGTGTTTGGTATTGGATACGATCTCCGGTTTGGGTGGGGGAGGGGGCCTCTGCAGTTCCATTGTCCCCTCTATCCGCTTTGGAGAAATGCTCTTTGCTCCGACGCTGTTCTGAACACGGGCATTTCTCTAGATTGCTTTCTTGGAAATGGCAACGGAAAATGGTAGCAATAATAGGTTTTAAGGTGCTAGGCGGTGAATCATGCCATTTTATAAATTCATCTCCTTACACTTTATTTCCTTGCTGTGAGATAATTTAGACGAATGTCAGCAAGGGAAAGAGAAAGTGATTGGTGATTCCACCTCACCCAATAAAGCAAATTCCTAATTTTCTGTCTTTTATCTTTTGCCATTCTTTTGTGCTCCTCTTTGGCCTTGTCAAAACATATCGTTCAGTTAGAGACTAAAAATATTTTCTCATCGATTGGGGTTATTGATTTTTTTTAATCTGTACTTTGGCTTGAAGAGCGCGGGTGAAGGGTGAAAGTTCACCAGCTTAGTCTGCCGTTTTATCTGGACAGCAAAAGAATGTATTGGCAGCAGATTTGATTTACCTTGTTGGTCGGTTGTAGACACTTCAGCCATGGAAGACAACCCTCCAGCATGTCTTCCCGCTGCTGTCTTTTTTTTTTTTTTAATACCTAGGAACTCTCGAAAGATCCACCTTGTTTTTAATTTGATCTCTCTGTTTCCAAGGCAAGGTTTTTTAAAAAAGAAAATTTAATTTTTTTCCAAATCAGGGTTCTAGGAGAAGTTGTGATGCTTTCTGGACTCATGGTAAATGAACAGAATTACATGCATCTGCTGGGGTTTGGCCCCTGTACCCTTTAATAGTCTGGGATCAAACTAGTATAGTCATAGCAAAATCAGATTTGACTAGATTGTATTCACTGAGATCTTCCTGTCTCCCTTAGTACAGCTGGTCAGACACATGTGCTCAGGGCACTGTTCAAGCCCTCATGTGAGTGGCAAGATCGGACCTACAGCTTCCTACCAAGCTTTAGGAGTGTGGAAGGTGACACCATAGTGATTGTCAGAGAGGAAATGGTGCCATGACTGGTGCTCTGGAGACATACTTTCTAGATAGGAATCACAGCTTTAGCACTTGCCAGCCATGTGACCCTGGGCAAGTTATTTAATCTCTTCGAGCTTTAGTTTTCTCATCTGTAAAATGGGGATAGAAATTGTATCTTACTTCATCAACTGGTTGTAGAATCACACAAATAAATACATGGAAAAGTCCTAGGACAGTGGCATACTGGAAATTCTCAGCAAATGCCAGCTATTGCTGTGAATATAGATAAGGAAGATAAGAATTGGAGGAGGGGGTGGTTAAGAAACAGAGAGAAATTCACATAGAAGGAAGAACTCACCCTCAACATGAGGGATTTGGGGTCTTGTGCCACGCAGTTGGCCTCCTGACTGCTGGCACAATTCCAATCACAGCCTCAGCCACTTTTTTGTCCTTGTTGGATTGCATGCAAGGCATAGGGGTGAAAGCTGAGTCTGGTGAGGGGTGAGGCTGCTCAGCTCACCTGTGCTCTGTGAAGAATCAGTCTTCCTTGTCTTTCCCTATCCCGCTTATAAGCTTAGCCCCAACCAGAACCTAAGACTGTTACTCAACCTTATACAAATGTGCTTACCACTCTCATAGGACTTACCATGAGGACATCAACCCTGTTGTTCCAACCCTGGGCAACATGGTGGATCTACCAACTCATTCTATACTCTGGTGCCTTCAGTGCTGATGTCTGCACTTGGTTCTGAGCTCTGCCTCTGAAGTCACTTTTTGGCTCTTTCTGGGACCAGGGCCAGCTTGGGATGCAGGAGCCTCTATACCAGTGGTTCTCACCTTCCTAATGCCGTGACCCTTAATACAGTTCCTCATGGCGTGGTGACCCCCAGCCATAAAATTATTTTTGTTGCTACTTCATAACTGTATTTTTGCTACTGTTATAAATTGTAATGTAAATAGCTGATATGCAGGATGGATTTTCATTGTTACAAAGGGGTCGTGACCCACAGGTTGAGAACCACTGCTCAATACTTTTCCCAGAGCACAAGTCTCCCTCAGAGAGGGAGCAACGTGGATACAATAGTTTGGGAACTTTTATATACCTAGGATCACCTCGGGAGAACCTAATACAGGAGTGCTGGGCCTGCATTTTTAACAAGCATCTCAGGAGACTTGGATGTAGGTGGTTTCAGTTCACACTTTGAGAAGCATTAAATGTAGTAGAAAGAACATGGGTTCTGAACACTTGGGTTTGAATTTGCTTATCTGCTACATTTATACGGACGAGTAATTTAATCTCTCTAAGCCTCAACTATAAAATGGAGCAATGAACCAACAATGTATCTAACACTCTTAGCTCAGTGCCTGATGTCTAGTATATGCGCCAGTCCCCCTCTGACTCCAGTCGTCTTCTTGGACTCCAGAGAATTTTATACTCTGTTGGAATTAATTCGCCTTGACTCCTCCTTCCCCAGCCATGCATGTTGTTGATTTCCTGTCTGAACTGCAGCTACTCTTCTATGCTCTTATAAGCAGGTTCCTGTTCAGAGAGGTTGACCTTATTCCTACAAGCCTTTGCTCTTTCTCTTTAGTTATCTGCCCTAAATGGCATATATGTGACACTCCCACATCTGGTTGAGTTCTTTGCACAAATTTGCAGAATAGGGTTTCTCTTGCCTTTCCATGGCCAGTAGAATGTTGGGTATGGTAATTGAAAACCATATCTTACTTCTACAGGTGCAGCCAAGGCATCTCTTTTCTCAGCTCCCTATTTGTTTTTCCCATGTTAGCATTTTCTTGCCTGCTATATCTGCCTCTCAGTTAAGCATCCAGATGCTTCTGTGATCTGTCTGGTGGAGAAAAAAATCAGCTAACTATGGGAAGTTAGCAGATGTAACACCCTGCAATGGGTCCACAGAATCTTCTTGATTTTACTTTTGGTTTGTAAGTCTGGCCAAAAGTAAACGGCATGGGTAAAGGGTATGTTTCATGTGGAACTTGAGGCACTACATTCAACTGATTCCAATTCTAAAACAGTCATCAACTTCATCTCCTTACTGAAACACATGATCAGCTGTGGCTGTAGGGAAATGCCATATCAGTGGTATAGTCAATTCAATCCAAATGGTAGTTTTTTGTAAACACAGTCTTAGCTTTAATAGACCTAAAGACCTTTTGGTAAAAAATAATAAGAGGAGTACTTGTCTTATAAGCAGATTCCCATGTGGGAATGTCACCAACATGTCAACTAGGAAAGAAAGTAAAAGACACAAAGCAAAGGCTTGTAGGAATAAGGTCAACACCACTAAAACAGTAACAAACGGTCCACTTGAGAAAGCCTAACGGCAAACTAGAAAAATGTCCTGAAAACATGTTTACTGTAAAGGGATATGCTGTTATTTTATATTAGCAAGGGGGAGAGTAATCTCAATAGGTCATTGGATTTAAGGACCACCTTAAACCTACTTTCATTTCATCTTGAGATCCTTAAATAATTATGTCTGCCAAGACCCTATTTCCAAATAAGGTAACTTTGCGAAGTTCTGGATGGACATGAACTTTGGGGAGATGCTATTTGATCTGTTATAGCACACATGTTCGTTAGACTTCTTACAGATCCAGAATGTGGTGAAAACCCAGAGCCTGGGCAGTAAGAGACTATCCCTTCCTGCCTCTGTTCCATGCTACCGAGAGAGTCTTAGGAGCAGGCAGGGGCTTACATAAAGTGCCTTACATGGTAAGAGCTCAGCAAATGCTTTCTGAAAGAGTAAACGAGGGATGGCAGGTTAGGACCAATGGAAGGACACACAGATAAAACCATTCTCAGAAGAGTCCGTTTTGAAACCAACATATTGAAAAAGGATGAGCTGAGTCATGGAGCAGGCAGAGAATTGGCTCAATTGGTCACAGTCATAATCTGTTTTGTTGACTAGCAGTAGTTTGGAAGAACACTCAGAATGAATAAATTAATTCACTGATTTTTAACCATTTGAAAATAAGAGAGAGATTCTCCTACCTTGAGTGGTTTAAGGCTATAGTCAGAAAGTGACAAATAGTCGCATAAAAATAGAAGCATTCAGTATATTTGGGTATGGACCCTCTTACTGGTCCCAGAAAATTGACCTATTTTATTGCATCCTTTTTACAACCAATTTCAGGTGGCTGAATTGAGTGTATTTTTCATTCTGACTTGTTGACTTCTGGCCCATTAGAGCAGCCAATCCAATTAGGCAAGGCTTTCTCTTGCTTTGCCTTCTGTCAGAGCGTCCAATTGGCTCGCAGCTCCTGCTAAGTGACAGGCCTTCCACAACTGTGCCCTGTCTTTCTCAGAGAGATCTTATCTCCTGTTCCCTCTTTAAAATGCCTTTGTATTTTTTTTTTCCCTGATTATATTTAGACTTATATTTTAGGGTGATTCCCTTAAATGTTTGGATGTTTGCCTTAAACTGAGGTTAAGTATTGAGTTAACTGGGTTGTCAGGGTGGCTAGTTTGGATGTTTGCATTTAAACTGAGGCTAACTATTGAGTTAACTGGGTTGTCAGGGTGGATTTTTGACATAGTCTTTAGATCACCAGCTGTGGAAAGCTGAATATTGGCATCCCCAAAGATGTACCCATCTGAATCCCTGGAACCTGTGAATATTAACTTATATTGCAAAAAAAGACTTTGCAGATGTCATTAGCCTAAGAATCTTGAGGTGAGATTATCCCGGAGGGCCTTAAATGCACGCACGTGCAAAAGGAAGATTTTCACACGGACACACACAAGAAGAAAGCCATGTATAAGAAGCAGAGGGAAGAAGAGTCAGAAAGAAGATGCTAGGCCACGGGCTTGAAGATAGAGGAAGGAGCCATGAGCCAAGGCATGCTGCTCCAGCAGGTGGAAAAGAGGGAAAATAGTTACTCCCAAGACTCTCTGATGGTCAACCCCTTGGTTTTGGCCCAGTACTTGTGGCCTCCACAATAAGAGAATAAATTCAGGTGCGTTAAATTTATGGTCATTTGTTACATCAGTCACAACAAATTAAAAGACTAATTAAGACCAAAATTCCTGCTAGGACTAAATTCCTGGTTCTGAAAAAGATACTGTGTGATGGATTAATACCTGTTAAGCTATTCTTCAAGTATTGGTTTATCCTTGTATTTTCCAGGATAATTTTTAAGGTGGTACTTTTCTGTCTAAAGATATTTGATGAAATTTACTGCGTTAAAATGACAGCCTTAATAAAACCGCCTATGGAAAATACAGTTTTTTTTTAAACTTCAGGTTAAACTATGGAAAATACAGTTTTGTTTTTTTTTTTTAACTTCAGGTTAATGTGAGGGTACAAACAACCAGGTCACAATATTTGAGTTTGTTAGGTAGAGTTCCTCTTAGAGTTGTGTCCCATACCAAAAGGTGTGCATTATACCCCTACATTGTGCCCATTAAGGGGGAGCACCTCAAATTCCCCCTCCTGACCTATACCCCCACAATATAGTTTCCTTGAGCTTTTGAAACTTTTTATATCAAGGTCACCTAGCCCTAAATTTCCCTGTTGACCCTCATTTCACTTATCTATATGGACAGCACATCGCTTACCTGCTCTTTCTTGAAATTCTCTCCTTCTTCGGAACTTAGGTAGTCAATGTGTGGTTCTAGTCTGAAAGCTAGCCTGCAAGAGCCAGTGTTTCACTTTGAGTCCACAGGCAGGATGTTGAGACACCCCAGCTCGAGGCAGCCAGGAAGCAGCTACTCCCCCCGACTTGAGGGAGGATCGCCCTCTACGTTCTACTCAGGGCTTCAGCTGGTTGCTCAAGGCCCACCCACACCAGAGAGCAATCTGTCTACCAATTCAAATGCTGATCACAAACAGAAACACCCTCACAGACACACCCCGAATAATGTTTGACTAAATATCTGGGCCCTACTCAACTTAAAGTCTCAAAATTATACCAAATTTCCTACCTGTAAATGTCTGTAAATCCTTCAGTGGTATTGCCATTGTTCCAGGTCAAAATCATGAAGGTGTCTTTGAATTGGCCCATTCTCTTTCCTTTTCATAGACAAAACCCAATTCTCTTGATTCTTTTTTAAAAAATTTTTCTCACAGTGTGCCTATCTGACTTTCCTCCCCATTCCTCCTGCCTGCATGGTAATCCCAGCCCACAGTCCCTGGCTCTGTTGCTTCTACCTATCAGATTCCATTTCATAGATACCACCTCTGTGCTAACTTTGGAGGAAAACAAAGGGCTTAGCACAGAGGAATATGTATGTATACACACACACACACACACACACACACACACATACACATATATAAAATCTCTTTTGTTTGCTTATAAAATCCTTTAAAGCAGATATTATGCCCCATATTTTGCCGATGAAAAACTGAGGTTTAGAGAGGTTAATGAGGTTAAGACGTCTGAGGTTCCCTAGCTGGGAAGTAGCTGAGTGAGGATGAAAACTCAGGCCTGTCTGAGTCTCCAGCATGTAATCTTAAAAAACAAAACAAAACAAAACAAACAAAAAACCCCTTTTAGGCCCTCCCTGAACTTTTTTCTTCCCAGTGTTTCTGCTTGGAGCCATTCCCAGTTCCAGTCTTTTCTATAATCACTGACAGTAAAATCTGGAAACGTGACATTTGTCAGTTTCTTTCCCTTCTTAAAAGGCTCCCGTCTGCACCGAAAAAGTTGTTCCATTCAGGGCTTCCGTAGACTCCTCAACCCTTCTGCCTCCCTCCTGGACCTTACTTGATTTTTTCACAGGCTTCCATCCCTTGGCTTACTCTCCCTTCTGTCTGGGGTCGTCTTCCTGGTCTCTCCCGGTGGATGCTTTTCAGAGCATCCTTCCACATCCGTTCATATGTTTCCAACCTGGAAAAATACCACAGCACCTCTGTACTTTTCTTTTTCCCTCTTTGATGAGCATGTAAGTCATTTTATTAGAGTTACTTAGTTGCCAGCCTGATCTCCCTGCTAGAATAGACAAGATGGGACAATTAAGTTCATGAACTCATTTTAGGTAAAGTGCTACATACCTCACTGATGAATATCACTCTGGGCACCTTTGAAGTGTTCCCCTGGGGAAGCTATGCCAGTACCTAGTACACCAGGGCCTAGAACACCCTTTAAAGCAGTTTGGGAGCTCTCTTTTTAGAATGGTCATCACAGCTGTCATCATACGAGGCCTGACAATTAAATTTGTGAACTCATCCTAGAAAAAGTGCCACATTCTTCATTGCTGAATGTCATTATGATCACCTTTGAAGGACTCCCCGGTGACCATAGTGATATTCAGCAATGAGATATGTAGCTCTTTTTTCAGGATGCATTCATGAACTTAATTGTCTGGTGTCATATGTTTTATTCTGACCATTGACAAGTATGAGTTTGACAAGGACAGTGGTGGTATACTGCTCATCCCCAAACTATACCTACAGAGCTCCTCTCTCCTTGAATATGAAATCAGTCACTCCCTGTATCTCTGGGGGTGTTTGCAATTGACAGCGCTCAGCTGTGTCCCTTTTCTTGACTTCTAGCTGAAGAGAGCAGCCCACATCCATGACTGGTGAGTGTAGGGGTGCAAAGATCTGGCCCCTTGCTTCAATATGGATGACTCTGAAGGGCTACCATAGCTCCAGAGCCCCACAGGGGATTGACTGTGTCCTGCGTCATCACAGCCTTCCTCCTCCTCTGCCCAGTATGCTCCTTTTCCCCCTCACACGAGTTGATCTGGACAGTACTTCCAGGACACTCACTGCACTCAGATCGTCACTTCCCCTGATCTCCCAGGGAACCCAACTGTGACAGGAGGTCCATCTCTGGCTGCCAACTGTCTCTGAGCTGAGTGGCAGAAGGTGTCTGGGGGTTTACAGTTCTGGTGGGAAACTTTTGTTTATTCTCCTCTGCTTTCACTACAGCACGCTTGCCTCACCTCTGACAAGTTCGGATTTTCTTTGCTTCATTTTTCTACCAACTAAACCTCTCAGTGCAGTAAGAAAGGGCTTGTCGCTTGGCTGCTTGGGAAAGATCCAGGGAATCTGAATTCCTCTTCTAATGACATTCATCCAAGTGTTATGTGTTTGGTCCCTTCTCCCCTTTCCCTTATGGCCCCAGGAGCCTCCAATTCTTGAGTCCTCCCAGGATGCTGCTGGGGGAACTGGCTTAGTTCTCATTCTTCTCCGGAGGTATTTAAGTTGTCCCAATTTTCACCTCTGTTGCTTTCTCCAACTATTTTCCAACTTCCAAAAACTTGTTTCTCTTTCCTTCTTGCTGTTATCTTCTTCCTTTTCTTTGCACTTGAAAGTTTCTCCTTTTTATGTTCTTTTACTCTTTTTTTTGATGGAATTTCTGGAGGGACCAAGTATAGCGCAATCTGCTATACTTCCACACCAGGAGCTTGGGAGCGTCGCGTTTTGTTGCTAGGTTTGGAGCATTTTGATTTTAATTTAAAAGTAAGGCCACAGCTTCTTAAACATGTATGGCATTTTATTTGAAAATATATCCTCATTTATTATGTGACATATTTAGATGCTATGCAGAGTGCTGGGTTAAATTCAACATCTTTTCAGACCGGAATGATGGGAAAGCACCATTAACCTTCATCTCACCCAGATACATACAGGCTCAGAACCCCAGGTCCTAAGCATCCAGAGATTTGATCAGTCACCCAGATGTTTTGTCTGCAAGTCAAGAACCACTCAAAAGCTCCAAGTATCTGAATGTTTGGTGCTATGTTGACAATGTATTTGAATGACTGTCTGAAATTCTCTGACTTAATTTTGGTGTTTGACCTCATGGAGATGCAGCCAAAGCTGAGCAGCTGTATCGCTGGATGTGTCAATTACATGGGATCTGAGAGTTGTAAGTTAAAAGATCCTGCTTTTTATTTATCAGACTGTGTCTGATGCCCACAGTCACATTTGGGTGCATATTTCAGGAACATAAAGAGTGTTTTTGAAAAGATAAGGGCTAATTTCTGAAGAGTGGTCAAGGTGTACTGGAGGTGGTCAGCAGGGCTGCAGCCTGCCAATCAAAATCTACCAGCAATGTCATTCAAGGTCAGAGACCCAGTGAACTGCCTATCAGAGTCGGCAGGGCTGTTTGTATTCCCTTGTCAGTGTTGGGAAGAGGTCACTGTCTCTGTGGTGTGGCTAGTGTGTGAATAGTGAGAGTATGTCAGTGGTCAGAAACACATTCTGCTGTGTACCCCACTGGCAATTTCAGGATGCTTGCCTAAGTTTTTTCTATCCTGTAGGGATAGAAGGCAGGGTAGAGGAAAAAGCCAACAGTATTTAAAAAAAACAAGTTATGGATTCTGAATTCTAAAAGCAAACATGGTAGCTAATTTAATACATCGCCTTGTTTATCATTTATTTAGTATTTCTATCAATAAGAAAGGATAACATGAATAAAAATTGAAAATATAATTTTAGCTATCTGAAAGAGATATTGCTTTTAAGCATTTTTATACTTGGTGTTTGGTTTGTTTTCTAGCCTTCACTCAGCTAAGTTATTATCTCAGCTAATTATGATCTTGTTTAATTTTCACTGATACAGATAAGCTTTACATTTATGGAAAACAATGGCAATTTTGAAGATGTGCTAATGTCACAGAATAAAGCTTAGAAAATTTCAGTTTCAGGGTCTGGAAGACAAAGGCAATAGAAACATTACAGTCTATATTACCAGAGAATCTTGATGGATTTTTCAAAACTGAACACTCTCTCGAGATAAAGGGATAATTCATCATCATCAAGAATATTTGCCATTCAAAGTTACTTCGGTAGCAGCAAATACTGGGATGGGTGGATGTTGAAAGTTCAATCAGAGTATGTCTCCTTGATGGTAAAAGTGCCAAATGAGTCAAGCTCTGGGTGTTTTACTTATCTATAGTAAAATTTTCAGATATTTTTGTATATTCACATGCTTATCATTATAAAGAGAGACTATTTGGCTAAAACTGTCACAATTCATCTGGGCACCATATAGATATAAATGCAAGAAACTGCTTTTGTTATATTGTGTTGTTATTATTATTATCGTTGTTGTTGTTGAGACGGAGTCTCACTTTGTCACCCTGGGTAGAGTGCTATGGCATCATAGTTCACAGCAACCTCAAACTTTTGGGCTCAAGCAATCCTCTTGCCTTAGCCTCCCACGTAGCTGGAACTACAGGTGCCCTCTACAATGCCTGGCTATTTTTAGAGCTGGGGTCTTCTCTTGAGCTTCTCTGAGCTCAGGCAATCCATCCACTTCAGCCTTCCAGGGTGCTAGGATTACAGGTGTAAGTCATTGTGCGCAGCCTGCTTTAGTTATATTATTATTTAACTATGATATATGATTTAATGAAATTAAATTCTTTTAAAATTGTATTAGCCATAGAATTTTATAAGTCTGCAGAAATAAAAGACTAAATACAAAGTAAAAGGCATGTACCTTAAGTGTGAACACTAGTAAAAATTTTTTAAATTCGTAGGGTAGTGAATGGGAAATGCACATTTGGAGTGGGCTTATGTGGCCTGGGGCCTCAGAGTTGGAAAGGCCTTTGGGATTCAAGATTCCTCTTTTGTGGACGGTGGCACCGATGGACTTGTGATAGGGCACAGAGAGTTAATTGCACAGCCAACTCCTGGATCTACATCTGAGTCCTGGCTTCCTTTTCTACAGGGCTGTGGGAATACAATCTCTTTTTCTAATGCACCCGGAAAGGCTTATGGTAGAGGTAAATTTTCTGAAGCTCCCCAAGAGGTGAAAAAAAAAAAAAACATTTGGGAAAAGAAGGGAAAGTGGATGGACCTGGTAAGAAGATGCTCAGCAGCAGCCTGGGCCTAGCAGATGAAGGGAGCACCGGGTGGTTTACACAGGAGAACCAGGGGCCCAGGGCTGCGGCAAGAAAAGAGTTGCTCAGAATTATTCAGTGAAGCCAAGCATTCCCTTTAAAATGAGCTGTCCCTGCTCTAAATTTTGGATTAGAGATATTCTTGATCATTAGCTGTAGTATCTTTTCACAGGTGAGTTGGTGTTTTGAGGGTGACAGAATCTAGAAAAAGAAAATACCTGATTCCACCTGCAAGCCTGGGCTGGCATGTTCGGTAGGAGCCTGTGGGAGTGAGATGTGTGGGCAAGGGGATACAGGTCATGTTTTCCTTCCCTTTCTCTGATGCCCTGATCAACACCCCTAGGCTGAGAGGAAAGATTAAAATCTGTGAAAACAAAGGAGGAGTGATTCAAGCCTGACTGGTTTCTTTCACAGACATGAAGGCTCTGGCCACGAGGCACAAGGCAGCCAATTTTCAGCTCTGACAGCTGCGGAGGTCATCAGCTTCCTAGCAGCACCCCTTAATTCCTCTGGGGCCAGGGTGTCCTTTGAACTCAGTGGTTGTTACACTTCCAAAGCTAAGCTGAGAGTGAGAGAAACCTGCAAATTTTGCTGGCCCCTGAGTACTCAATTACCCAGCCGTTAGGACCTTAGGGTAAAGACAGAGGATTCTCTTATTTTCTGCAACCTACAAACCAGTGGTTGCTCCCAGATGACATATTTATACATATGTACACGCATGCACACACAAACACACACACAAGTATAGACTCATGAGATTAAAAAAGGAAGGATATTTGCATGCTAAGGCTTCTAGTGACAGCAGGACTTTTCAGAAAAGCCTAATGGCCTAGTTCAAAGGGTGTTTACAATGAGAGTGAGCATCGTTGAACTGGGAGGCATTGTGTGTGGGAGACTTTTGTTACGGCTGGAGCTAAAGGCTGGATGAAGGTGAGGAGGCTGAGAGATACAGGTAGACTTTCAGCTTACTTTTGAAGGGGTTTCTGTTCCTGAGAATGCGCTGGTCTGACAGTTTTGGAGCTTTGCCTCCAGTGGGCGAGACAGGAGTGGTTTCCCTTCTGTTCCATATCTAAGGCACTTGGCATGATAGGCAGGTGCACAGGCCTGGGAAGTCTGTCAGTGGGGACCCCCAGCAGAGTCAGCTTTTTGGACAAGGAAGGCACTTGGAAATCTTCACTAGGATGGAGGATGGCCCGCTATTTAAAAATTATATAATTTATAAATGCACTATCGAAAAGTAGTGCATTACATCAGCTATGAACTATGATTGGTGAGTAACACATGAAGGCTGTTTAAGATGATCAAAAGACAAAGCCTGGCACATTTAAATTAATTTGAATTAGGATTTCAAGATTTTTAATCTGCTGAGATTAATTTGGCTTAAGTGGTAGGCAGTTCAAGCCATCAAGAGATATGAAACAAAATTGTCCAAACTTTTAATTTCTTCCTCTTTTCATTTTAATTAATTATGTGTATTTAGCTGTGATACAAGATGCAATTTAATTCTTATCCTGTACACAAGATACATCCTGGACCCACTGACAATTGATGAGAGGCAAAGAAATTGCACCTGTATCAACTTTGCCCTCATGGTCCAGGAGTGCTGAGCTTCATTCCATTCTCTGTGCTCTATGGGTCCATTGAGGGGATGGAATATAGCAAATGGCACATCACAAAAGCCACCTATGTCACACTCTTCCTTAGGCGGGATGAAGGTGCCCTTTGAAGGGAGGCTGCTATTTCTGAGCCCACAGTTCCTCTCTTCCATGTATTCTCTTGTCTATTCTGAGGCTGTGGCCCTGATGTTCATCACAGGCTGTCATCTGAAACTTACTGGAAAATTGGCCTTTGGATTATGGAATAGCAGAGGATTCAGCAGGTGTTAGCAGTCAGGTTAGACAAAGCTTGAAGCAGGGAGCTCACCTGGAGCCCATGAACTCAAGCAGTTATGTCAGGGCAGTAACCTGTGTGGAGAAGGCCCAATGGCAAAAGGACTCGAGTGAGCAGAGGCAGTTGGTGCAGGGATGGGGTGATTGTGAGAGGCCAGGATTTGAATAGGGCTGAGACAGCAGATTGAACATGCCCAAGGCAGAGACATCCCTTCTGGGTTAGGCCCGGAAACAACCCAGTCAGCCTAGTACCCTGGACAGCTCCCAGGGGTGGGTCTCCTGGCAGCTTCCTCTGCAGCGCCATCCTCCTAATTTGTTTATATAAGACAAGGGCTTGTCTTTAGAGAATTACTGTCATTGAGAGCTCCATCATGGAAGAAAAGGGCCACAACTTCTGGATTGACAGAGCTATCCAATTTGTTTGCCCACTCATGCACCCAATCATTCATTAAATTACTCAGCAAAATTATGAAATCCTGCATGTACCAGGCCTTCTCCTGGCTGTAAAAGACATAACAATGACTTTGTACAGGAGCTGGCTATTACTGGGGAAGGCAGCCACCCTAAAGAAGGAAAGAAAAAATCCATATGGAGAGGGAAGTTATAGAGATGTACGTAATAAATTGTGGGAGCACATAGGAGTCACAGCTGAGAGTCATGGATGGCCCCTGCGGTGATGCTGGAGTCGTGTATCTTACACAATGAGAGGGATTCAGGCTTAGAGAGGAAGGGAAAGTAGTGGGGAGGGAAGGTGGCTCGGGGGGCCAGCATAAGCAGAGGCAAATGACAGCATGTAAGGTGTCCTTGAAGCAAGAGTCATAAGATATAGAGGGTTAAGTCACCTCATCTTGGCAGTACGGAAAATCTGTTCTTATCATTCATGGTGCTCACCATCCCTTATCTCATGCTTAGCCGGAGACCAACACCAATATTTCATTAAGAACATGTAAAAACCTTTCAAATCCAAATGAGTTGGGAAGACACTTTGAGTCTCTGGTTTGCCCCAGCACTACAAATTAACAGAAATTACTCTTGTAGGTGTGGGAGCAACTCCTGTCAAAGTCTCCATTGACTGGCCTGGCCACTGGCAGGCTCTTGGAAGCCCCACTGCAGAGAAGGAACAGGATTTCAGCTAGAGTAGGGATGGGGAACCTGCAGCCTCTGGGCTACATGTGGCCTTCTGGATTCTTGAATGTGGCCTTTGAATTGAGTCCAAATTTTACTAAAAAAAAAATCTCTTTATGAAAAGGTATTTGGTTGAGGGGCTGCACTTGGGAGCCTGGTGGGCTACATGTGACCTCGATAGACTGTGGAAAGTAAACAGGATTTCTGATAGAAGGTGAAAAACGGAAAGACAGGCTCTTTAGGGAAAATATATGACTAAAACAAAAATTCAGAGAAAATAAAGTAAAAGGAGGGTGAGCAGTATATTGGGCTGGAGTGGAAGGAAGGTTTATTTAGTGCTTCAGGGGTAGAGAAAACCAGAAAGGGGAGATGGTACCAGATGACTGTGAGCTACACGGGCTGGACAGTGTCAAGAACATTAATGAAAACCAATTGCTGTGCTGTCCAAGCCAACCACCTAATTTGTGGTCATATTATTGCTACTTAGATGTTTCTTTCCTTCTTCTCCAACATACCACCAGGTTCATTTGTTTGTTTCTTAATTCACTCATCCATTAATTTACTTAAGTGTCTGTGGAGCACTATTTTCATCAGAGAACAAATATCTTATCTCTTGCAAGGGAGATAACTTGAACTTCTGTTCTATTCATCTGTTTTCTTTCTTTTTAAAAAGTAGCATTCATCTTATTTTGATAATTTATTCTTACGCAAAATTCTGCGAGAGACTTTATTTTTCCTGTATTCATTAGCATTAGGGCAGGTCAAATTTGAGACCATGGGCTGGACAGAGCTGTAGGTCTTTTCTGTCTGCAGCTTCTTGTGTTGCCTCAACCCAGCCCCCATTAGTTGGCCAACTGTTTAGGCCAATAGTATCACATACAAGGGCTCTGTCTGGATTCTGCCTGTGCCCCTTACTGGCTCTGTGATCTTGACCACCACTTATGAGCATCAGTTTCTAATCTGACCTTATGAGGTCATTATGAAACTTAAGTGCCATAATATACGTTAATCCTTAACTCATTTAATCAGCATATAGTAAATGCTCAGTAAACAGCAGCTATTTCTATTGTTATCAAAATGGGCCATTGAGCGCAATTATAGGACAGAACCCAGAGAAACATTGAGATGACTGGGGTAGAGGCACAGCAAGGATAAGAAACCACAAACAAGTTCTTCTGAGTCCTGAGCTTTCCATAATCTATACCATTTCCTGCAGACTCATCCATGACAAGATTTCAACTTTTCTCTTAGTGATGTGGGAAAACCTCCTCTGTTCTAGGGCAGGTGTGTATCTACCACAGCAAAAGGCAGATAATTAACCCAGTCCTCAAAATTAAAGAGGTAGTACAATGAAAACAAACCATCGTAAAGGTCCGTAAGTGATACAAACTTCAAGAGGTTTTCATTGAAAAGCTCCATAATGGTGCTAGCGATTCCCCAATTGTCACAATAGGGGATGGATGAACACTTGAAAACCACTGCTTCTCAGTCAGAGAAGATAAAGAAATATTCTCCAGTGTTTTCTTTTCATGTTCTCTCTCCCCCTCTGCTGTCTATTTGTCCGTCTATCACCTATCTCCAATCCCTAGATGGGTTCTCCCACATGACTACCACATACTTTTTGTAAGGTTAACTGGCCTGGGAAACAGCCATTTGAGTTTCTTAGCTACATTTCCAGTTGTTTTCTAGGTAAACTCAGTCCCTTGGTCTTGAACCCAATACACTTGGTGGAAGTGACCTTTCTCCTCTCTGACCCTGGAGTCTATCCCTCACTTTATATTAACTATGTGACCTGGTGGGTTTTCCTCAAGACAACAATGTTTTATCTTCCTAACAAGATTCCAAGCTCTTGAAGAGTGCAGACTCTGCCCTCTTTGTCTCACCAACATTGCCTGACCCACTGTACCATGTATGTTAGGTCTCACCCATAGGTTCCGTTTAGGGCAGGATGCTTGATCGTTTGTGCCATAGAGACAGGACCAAAGGTGCCCCAAGGAAAACCACAAAGGTGTTGATTACATTATGTCTTTGTTCACCAGCCATCTCTGGAGGACATCTTCTTTCCTGAAACAGTTGTGTTCATCCTATTTGTGTGGGGTTTGTTCTGTCCAGTGTGGAATGTGCCCTATTCCTCTCTATTTGTCCTAAGACGCAGTCAGATCACACTTCCAGTAACGTCCTATGATAATACGCAATGAAGTTCACCTTTTAACTGATGAAAAAGATCCCGTTAAATTCAGGCAAAGGAGTAGAGTAATAATTATGGAAATTTCAGGAATCAGCAATGGTGTGTGTGTGCATGTGTGTAGTGGGAGAAGCAAATACCTGGGGAGAGCAGAATAGGGGACCTTCCTGCAACTTCTGAATTTATACCTGTAAGTGACCACTTTCTCTGGCAAAGATACTCAGAAATCTTTCCCTCTTGCATCATGTTTTTGCCTACCTTTGACACCCTCATTCCTTGCTATTAAAGTTTCTTGACTTTATGCTAAGTTAGAAATTGAATGGGAAACAGGGTGGAGTCTTTCTTTAGTATCTGTGACTATTTTTTCTTTCCTGGGATACTAAAGAAAGACTCCAGCCTTTGCTTCCCATTCAATCCCCTCCTTCGACAGCCGCCTTCAGCTTCTGACTGCCTAGTTCTTTCCGGGATCAGGTTGTTTCTCAGGGCAGGTCGAGGAGCGGTCGATTAGGTTTCAGATAGTAGCTGGCAAGCACCCCGAGCATAGTCAGTTCATTTCAGAGCTGGAGTTATTTTGTTACCTACTCTGGGCCCTGCCTTCTGGAGGGAGTTCACGATCTCTATTCGCGGACTTGACATTTCCTTGCCCTTTCCTTCATTTCTAGCTCTTCTTTCTGTCATTCGTAACTCTGATTCCAGAGTAACCTACTGTGTTCAGGTTTTTATTCTTGCACACTTGGTAGTGACATCTTTTATTTTGATCTATAGAATCATCTATCTTTAAAAGATTTCTCTAGTACCCTCTGCCTCTTCTGTGAAAGGCAATTCTTCCGACCACCTTCTTCCCTCTCTCCCGTCAGTCTTCACACAAAGTTCCTCTCGTGACTCTGTCAGGAGACTTTTGCATTTACCTGACTGCTGACCACATTTTCACCTTATTACCAGATCCTTCTCATCCCTCCTCTCTCAGTGGCAACCATGCTCCTGTCATTCTGAATTATTTGAGGTTCCCTGGAAATACCATGCCCTTTTATGCCTCTGAACAGGCTGTCTGTCTGCCTGACATTCTTTTGAGCTCTCTGTTCTTCCTTTCTTCTGCAGACATAACTTCTTGCTCACCTGATCCCACTGGGGCATTGCATGTCTCTCTGAATTTCTTGGCAACCTGCAAGTCTTAGATGTTTGTCTCCTTGTGTTGTTTTGACCCTCTCCTTACATCATACTATTTCCTTCACCCATGGTTCCTGGTAGAATATATCTCAACTAACACATACAGCATATTTTAATTATTTATGTGCCTCTCTGTATATAGAGCAAAGACCTTGTCTTCTTCAACTCTGTATCTAGAAGCCTGGCCCATTCAAGCTCTTGAATGAATGAATGAATGAATGCACACATGCACGGATAAACTGGGGTGGTGCATCAGCTAAATCTGGCTATCGGAACAGCTTCTTAGCGATGGAGAGAAAATTGTAAGGCAGAAGGAAGGCTTGAGTCCTGGCTTATCTTCCATTAATTCCATGTGAGTTTTTCTTCAGGGCAAGAAGAAAAAGAGTCCATGGCTTTCCAAAAGCAGACAGTTGGTAAAAATAGATTAGTTAAAAACACATTTGGACGAAGTAGCAAATTGGTTAAAAATGACCATGTGGAGAAAATATTAAAATTTTAATTCTTGAGGTTTTACATGTTTTTGTGCACCATTGTACACAATATTGCAATGCTATATGTAATTTAAAGTACTATTATTAATATTCAAAATTTTTCAGGGTTTAGGGATCAATTTAGTATACCTTGAAGAATCCTTATAGCTTTGTGTTGCATATTTAAAATTCTTCTTGGTCACAGTAAAATTATAAATAAGTAATCTAGTGATGAGTAGCATTGAAATGATATCTTTCATCCTATTTCTATTGAGAAATTAAATTTAAGCCATAGACAAGAATTAAATAATAAAACATTTCCAAAGCAGTGGAAACATGATATTTTAATCAAACATGAGTTAGACACTTTTAAGTATCCATATTTGAAAAATAAGCAAAATGTAAAAATGGATAGGAAATACTCGAGTTCTGATGGGGCCTCTTTCCTCTCCTCCCATGGTGGACCTGAAACACTTTGGTGGAACTCAAAGGCTCTAGGAAACCTAATATGAAAAACCACTGACCAAATCCAGCTCTCTAGGACCGAAATAAGGCAACTGAGCCACAACTGAAACAAGTTTTCTCACTCTTAGGTCACTGGTGAAAGAAGGAAACATGTCTGGATTCCAGACTCACTTTTTCTGAGGGACAATGTGGTGTCTTTACTTACCTGAATGTGAATAGTGTAGAGTGGAAGTATATCTGCTCAGAGTTTATTCTTCAGGCCCATTTAAACCCTGTTGACTAATGGTCCCTGAGTTGGCTCCTGTGTTGGCTCACACCATATTGAAGGCAGGGGATTGGCCAGTCCTTTGTGGAGCACATCCCTGGGAGTCCATGCACAGGACTTGTTTCCAAGTATCACAACACTGTAGAGAAAGTCATGTTAGTCATGCTAACACTCTGAGCATCAGGCTTTTCATTTATATATATATTTGATAAATATATGTTTATATTCCTTTATACATATATATGTATATAATTTCAAAATGTTAAGGGAGTACGAATGTTTTTGTTATATAGATAACAAGTCAGGGCTTTGGGTGTGTCCATCACCATAATAGTGCTTATTGTACCCAATAGGTACAATATTTTTGTCTCTCTCTCTATTTCTCTCTCTATTTTTGTTTCTTTTCTTTCTTTCTTTTTTTTGACAAAATCTCACTCTGTCACTCTGGGTAGAGTGCCATGATGTCATAGCTTACAGCAACCTCAAAATCTTGGGCTCAAGTGATCTTTTTGCCTCAGTCTCCCAAGTAGCTGGGAGTATAGGTGCCCACCATAATACCCTGCTAGTTTTTCTATTTTTAGTGGAGATGGGGTCTTTCTCTTGCTTAGGCTGGTCTTGAACTTCTGAGCTAGGGTGATCCACCTACCTCGGCCTTCCAGAGTGCTAGGATTATGGACGTGAGTCACACACTGGGCCAGTTTTTTCATTTTTAAAATAAAAGATCAGAAGACATCATTTCTAGATCTCCCCCCAGGTTTGGCATTTCATGATGTTATAGGACATGTGGACTCCCTGTATCTGAGTACTCTCTTTATAAAGGGCTCCCTTCAAAGTCCCTAGCACAGAGAAATGCATTGCCAGTCTTCTTGGTTCTACCTTGAGTGGCTAATTGTGTTAGGATCTGGTCCAGGGATGAGGTGTTGAAGAGGTAAATAAGACACAGTCTCTGACCTTAAGGAGCCCACATTCCTGTGGGAGAGATATTCTTTTAAACAAGTATAATTCATAGAACTTGGATTAGATATTCATAAAACAGTACAGGAAGTTCCCGAGTTATAGACCTCTGACTGACATCTGACTTGCATTTATGGATGGAAGCTATTACAGACACTAGGTAAATACGTCTGCTCCAACTTACATGCAAATTCAAGTTAAGAACAAACTTACAGAATATATATGGTTCATAACCTGGAGACCACCTGTAATGAAAATAACCAGTACTTTACATACACTTTCTCTTTAAATCTTCTCAACTATTAGACTCATATAAAAGATGAGCGAGGTGAAAAAACTAAGGCTTGGAGATGTTAGAGACTTTCCTAAAGTCATTACCACTATTAAGACTGGATTAAATCAGATAGACTTTAGGCCCTAGGGTTCCAGTAAGGAATTTATTGCAAAGGTTTAGGTAGATGATGCTGTGGGTTTGAACTCAGCTGAAGCCATAGGCATAACGGGTAAGGCAAGCCTAAATGTGCTTTCTTGTCTACGTTTCCCTTTTAAGGGGTTTCTTTTATTCTTTAAACATAAATTTAAAGGTTCTTTTTCCACATAAGTCATTATGTTTGATATGAGCTGTTATTCATTGGCTTAAGAAGGGGTGCTTGATCTAACAATAGCCCATCTACAGACTTGACTAATGGCCCAATGGGGTGGTCTAGCAGAAAAGCTCTGGCCAATGGGGGTTGTTGAACAATTGGATCTTGCAACTTGATTCTTTTGAACTTGAGAAATAGAGGAAGAGTTACATAGTCAGAAATCAGAGTGAGAGCTGAGGACACAGAGTGAATCAGGCTCACTCTCTGGTAGAATGTAGGTTGTGATTGATAAATGCCTCATAGCAAGCACCTTGGTTATAGAGTCATCCTGGATCCTGAATGCATCCAAATTCCCCCAGCAAATGCTAATCATTTGGAGTCTTTCTGTGTGGCCAAGTCTGTATGGTCAGGACTGTCATCATCTTTATTCATACATGTCTCCTTATCCCCCAAATCTTCTTTGCCTAAAGCAAACCAAGTTAAATTCTGTTTTTTGCAACAAAACCAGCTCATCTGGAGTTGGGGTTGAGAGTAAGTGCCATGTAGGGGAGATTTTCCTAAGACTAAAAGCTGACAGGGTTTGGTGACCAATTTTATCATTATTGATTATTTTTCAGAAGCTAGGGCTATGGGAAGAGAGAAGGCCACCACCTTTTACAATAAACCATGTACAAATAAATCTGGGACCTGTGGTCTCAAACAATTCAGAGCCTGAATTTCTAGCAAAATTAATGTAACAAAAGACTGAAGAAATGATCAGAAGATCTAACAGCCAGAAGTAACATGAAATGGAAAATACATCACAAGAAATTTAAAAAAAAAACGAATATGGTTCAGAGCAACCACAATTGAACTCTGCAGGAGTTGCCTTTGTTTCTCTGCCTTAACATGTATTTGTTCTTTTTAGATTAATGGCTTCCATTCAGGGAAGAAATGGCCTAGGATCAGTGTTTCATCTTAGGAACCACAGGTGTTGCTCAATGCATTCAGTTTACAACCTTGGTGGGGGGGAGGGGAGTGAAAAACAAAACCTAACCAAGAGAGAACAGCAACCGCGGACCAGAATGAACTTTGCCAACACTTCCTTCCTAGTCACTCCCAAACGATCAGATACCTAATGGCATGATAATAAGCACAGAGTTATACTGTCTACATGGAACATCTATTTTAAAATAAGTAAGAGTGAGGAACTGAGTATATGTGTGCTCATGCACGTGAAAAAGAATTAAAAAATTAATGTGACTAATCTACTCATGTTATGCATATTAAGCACCCTACAGAATTCACTTCATTGAAGGAGGCCACTAGTTTTGAAGAATGTAGATTAATAAGCTTCCTTGATTAAAAAATGAGCTTTAATATTTGTGCAAATCATAGAGTCAAAAGAAAAAATCGATGGGCTATCGACTACTGGGGATGATCACATTCATTCTGCCCTTTGTGGTTGGTGAAATCCACGCTGCAGTTACAGAGGCAGGCTGGCAGCAAAGAGCCTCAGTCGGGCTTTCAGCTCCACATTAATCCAAAATTCTCCATTTTAATGCAGATATAGATTACCACGAGTCAATAGCTTACTACTTGAATTGTGAAGGAGCAGCTCCACGCAGCACTGGCAAGCCTAAGCTTACAGTATTTGGGAATTTCAAAGCTTTGCTGTGTGACCCAGCTTAGGAGGAGGTATGGTCCCGCTGATGCCGTTGAAAAGATCTGTCTTTGGGATCTAAAACACAGTTTATAGCAAATTCAGGGTGGGTGGGTCATAGAATCATAGGACTAGAGAGCTGGAAAGGACTTCAGAGGTCACCTGGTCCAGTTCCTTCCTTAAAGATGAGGAAATTGAGGTCCTTAGAAGTTAACTGACTTGCGTGTGGTTACTCAGCTAGTCAGCCGAAGACCCATACCAAGAAACAAGATATGTCCTCCTGGGCTTTCCAGTACTCTGCATAGCTTATGAAAAATCATAATTTGCTTCATTTACTAAGTCACACACTTGTGCACATGCAGTAGATACATCACTGAATAGATTTTATGTAATTCATTTCTAGGATTCAACGACCCATGACATGGGGCAGTCAGGGGCTCTTTCTCATCACTGGAAGTATGTATGTAGTGGTGCCAACACACAAAAATAAAATAAAGTGTTATAACATTATATAACAAGATTAAAAAAAAGTATTTTGTAAGTGGTAAAGCACTGTATTTATGTTAGGGTTAGGGGTTATTTTAAAGTACGCTTTTGTGGAAGCAGTTTTCTAATTCATGAGGAATTTAGCTAGTAAGTGTTGTCAAATCAGACAGTAAACACATTGAGGATAAAGATCAGTATCTCATGTTTTTATCATCATTTTATCATTTTCAGCCCATAGTAGATACTCAGCAAATATTTTCCATTTGTGGAATGTTGTATGTCTAAATGTTGCATGTCTTGGACTTGAAATCTGGTCTGTGGTTCCATCCCATCAATATCACTGGGCTTTTTTTTAGAAATGCAGAATTTTGGGCCCTGCCCCAGATCTACGGGCACAGAAATTGCATTTTAACAAGTCTTCCAGGTGGTTCACAATCTCATAAAAGTTTGAAAAGCCTTGCAATCAACTGTGTTGAACCAAGTTTCTAATCATCCAAATCTTATTACAGTGAGTTTTGGTGTAGTCTATCATGGGTTAGCTACAGTGACTGGTCAAAATTATCCTTTAATGGTCCCGAACACAAAAGTAGCAAGTTGCTTCTGCCAGGAGAGGACTGAGGAAAGAGTGGGTTTGCCTCGGCTCTCTCATGCCCCAGGAGGGCACAGGTTCAGACAGAATGGTGCCATTGCAATAATTACTTCACTCTCTTTTTAACTCCTTTGAATTAAAGTCACTTATGATGAGATGCTGTTGTTCTTGGAAAATAGTTTCTTTTAAGTAAGGTGTCATGCTTTTTAGTATTAGGACCTGAATACATTTTCCCAGTTTAACCAAGTTCTGTTACAACTGGTCACGCAGAATTCAGGGTTTTCACTCGGTTAGGCTGCACTTTACTGGAGTCTTATGTCTGTAAACATCTTAATTCAATTGGGATTTTGAAACAGAGTGATGGGGCATGAATCACCAGTCTCTCACAGCACCCTTAATACCAGGAGGCTTTGTGAGTTATTTATGGCTTGAGTAGCTCCCTGGATGCCACACACATCTCAAAGGAGGCAGAGAAAGGCCTTGGCCGGTGGAGCTCCAGCTCTGAGTCCTGTACTCCCTTCTCTACCTGTGGGACATGAGCTGATGCCTGAATGACCAGACCTGGGCTCTGGCCAAGCACTTTATCATCAAATTTTGCTTTCTTCTCTTATGGTCCCACAAGAGAAAACCCAATTAGGCCAAGGCTGCACCCAGGTTTCTATGGGGTAAGAGTTGCCTTGCTCTCTTCTTGCCCTGGGTTGTCTCACTTTCTACTATTTGTTGGCTTTGGAACCTTGACTGAAATTCTTTGAGAAGGTGGATATGTCATTGACGGAGCTGGGGTGGCCTGTCTCAGTGATGAGATGGTTAGAATGTAGCCATTTAAAAGCAGCAGCCCATTCTTACTTGTAGGGCTTACTCTTAACAAGCTTTCAAAGGAACTCCACAACTCCCTGGGCTTCTGTGGAGAGAAGTGAGTTTTCCCTGCACAGAAAGCTCTGGAAGGATTGATCAGGAAGAAAAGGGGTTCTCCAGGGGCATGTCGATCTCTGCAGCTGCAGCCCTTGCTTTTTGTCCCTGCCCCTCTCTCTGCTGGGCCTCCGTCACTGTGTAAAGTCTCAGCTTTTGTCTGTCCTTCTCACACCTGCCTCTTTGGTTCTCCAATAAAAGAACTATGTGTTCTGGGCCGAGCATGCTCAGTACGTCACAGGCAGGTTGTATTTGTGAGGTGGTGGCTATAGCAGTACCTCTCATTTTTTATGTGAGAGTAAATCACCAGGTCAGCAAACAGATCAGCTGGAAACCTCTTGCCTTAGAACAGAACAGGTCAGTTCAAACTGAACGTTTACTGAAACATATTGCCAGGCAGCTTAGTTTGGCTGTGAAGAAAGCTGCTCCCGTTCCCACTGGTGCTGATCACTTCATCTTCATGGCTTGCTTTTAGACATCAGTATATATCCTTAAAAAAAGGATAAAAATTGTAGTTGGCCTATGCTGTGCTGGCTTTTAGCCAACCACGACTTTGTAAGTGGATAGCTTGTTTTAGGGAAACGATTTTCCCCAAGCAGAATTTGTACTTTTATTTATTTATTTTTTTGATTGAAGCAAAAGCAATGCTATGTAATGACATAGCCACAATTAACTTTTTTGGTTGAGGTTCCCATAAATGAGATCAATATCAATGCCATTACTTATCTATTTTCCACATACCACTCTTATAAAATTATGGTTAAAAGCGAGCTGTTTAAGATGCAGATATGAGTCTGTTGTTCAACTCCTCTAATCGCAAATTTCCATGGTAATGGCCTAAGAAATCTAGAAATGGCCAGGGGATGGGGCAGGTTGCTAATACCAAAATTGGAAGAAAGGGAAAGGCTAGAATCATGGAGGAGTTTCTTTGAGCCATGCTGGTATTACTGGGTTAAGGGGAAGGATGATTAATCTGCACTTGTCTGAGAAATAATTGGAAGGGACCCTCTAGTAGGTCACCACTGGAACATGTATCTCAGAGTGGCAGAGGCTGCAGGTGAAGGTGAGTTTGGGCCATTGTTTAGAGTCTTCATCCTAAGAGCATCCTGGGGAAAGGCAGGGTGTCCTGGAGTCCAACAGAGTGGGGATAGTATGAACAGTAATATGAACATCCAGTTCTATTTGGCTCCGTTGAGCTGGGGAACAAGGGACACTTCTTGAGGGCTCTAATGAGGGAAGATATGCCAGGGGAGGGTAGAGACCCTGTATTAACTACCTTCAAGCTACCCAGAAAAACAGTTTTTGATCTACTGGTATCTCTCTCTCTCTCTTGGAAAGCTGATCTAACAAAGTAAAATTACAGGATTTTTAAACTTTTCTCCATTTCTTTACCTGGGCCTGAAACATGCAAACAGAAGCTACATTGTCTTTGCCAGAATCCAATTCAACTCCTACTTCTAGACAAACATGTATTTTTATGTCTTAATCATGAACAAATTGAGGAAATATTTTGCAAACATGAAAAGATCTAGTAATGTAATATCTAACACTTAAGAAGCACTAACTGGGTGCCAAGAACTTGACATAACCTGACTCTTTTATTTCTCATAACACCCTAAAATCGGGGAATTACATGAACATTGCATTTAAGTAAACAGAGGCCATCTGAGGTTAAAGAATTTATGTAAGTAGCAGAATGGAAATCTGAGCCCATTTCCAATCCCAAAGCTCAACTTCTCAACCAATATGTGATGAAAGCAGAGCAATTATCCCCTCAATAAACATAGTCACAGAACAGAAAAAGGAGAGAAAATTTTTGAAAATTGCTATTTTCTACTAAGAAAAAAATTTAACAATAGTATTTTCAAAATGAGAATAATACCAGTCCAGGGAATATTGCTTTAAGATAATAAAAAACAGAAATGGCCAAGTGAAAATACAAAGAAAATATGAGTGGCAGATTATTATTAAAAAAAACAAATAATAAGTAAAGAGGAACGCAGCTCAATAAATTTGCCAGGAATTTGTGAAAGAACATAGTAATGTATTAAATATAGCAGGCACAGAGAATAGATAAAGACATGGAAAATGAATCCTGGAGTTTAAATACATGTATTTTATTATTCTTCATTACATTATTCCCCCCTCCCACCCCTCCGTGGTAAGACAGAATTGATTTACAGAAAAGAATACAGAAAACACCAAAGCTCCTGGTAGAGGGAGAGATTTCAAGTGGGGAGAG
>CAUYRH010064921.1:0-11681 GCA_963574655.1 Perodicticus potto | reverse complement strand
TAATCTCAGGAACCATGCACTCAAAATGGCAACCATCTTTGGCAGCACTTATGTCTGTGAACAGACTTTTTCCAGAATGAAACATCTGAAATCTCCAACCAAATCTAGACTAACTGATGCACACTTGCATCACTTGTTACGACTAGCAGTGGCAAATATGGAACCAGACATTGACCATCTCATTAGCCAAAAGCAGGCCCATAGTTCCCATTGAAATACTGGTAAGTTTGTTGATTTAACTTTATTCTTCATTTTAAATATTGTATTTGTTCCCATTTTGTTTTTTTACTTCAAAATAAGATATGTGCAGTGTGCATAGGAATTTCTTCATAGTTTTTTTTAAAACTATAGTCTGGCCTGCCAATGGTCTGAGGGACAGTGAACTGGCTCCCTGTTTAAAAAGTTTGAGGACCCCTGCTTTAGATAAAGAAGATGACTTCTTTATCTAGGAAAAATATTAAGAGACAGAGAAGAGACAGCCAGTTAGGGGGGTAAGCCAGGAGAATGAGAAGCCTGGAAACCAATTGACAAAGAATTTCAAGAACTTAGCTCCCTTATTTTCCCGTATCGTACTTTTTCCAACTATTTAAGACTCATTTTGACCTGTACCAGTGGTTGAATAATAGCTCCAACAATAGTGACAGTGAAAGTAGCCGGCATTTATTTATTTATTTATGTATTTTTGCAGTTTTTGGCTGGAGCTGGGTTTGAACCCTCCCCCTCTGGTATATGGGGCCAGCGCCCTACTCCTTTGAGCCACAGGCGCCACCCAGTAGCCATCATTTATTAAGCAGTGTTCTGTGCTGTACAGCATGCTGAACACCTTATCTTATGAATCTCTTTGACTCCTCACTCCAGATACAAATAAGCACAAAGTGAAGCCCAGAGATGTTAGGTGACTTGCCCAACATCACACAGCTTGTAAGTGGCAGAGCCAGAATTAGAACCTCACAGCCCTCAAATCCTCCCTGAAAATAGATTAGCTGTAAATAAATATTCAGCAGAGTTCCTGAGGAAAGGATGGTGGTAGGATGGGGAAATATATTCATCCCAGTATTTAACAAGTTGTATTATACATACTAAGGACCTGCCTTTTTTTTTTTTTTTTTTGAGATAGAGCCTCAAGCTGTCACCCTGATAGAGTGATGTGGCATCACAGCTCACAGCAACCTCCAATTCCTGGGCTCAAGCGATTCTTTTGCCTCTGCCTCCCAAGTTGCTGGGACTACAGGCACCCACCACAATGCCCGGCTATTTTTTTTTTTTTTTTTGGTTGCAGCCGTCATTGTTGTTTTGTGGCCCGGGCTGGATTCGAACCCGCCAACTGAGGTGTACATGGCTGGCGCCTTAGCCCGTTGAGCCACAGGTGCTGAGCCCTTTTTTTTTTTTTTTTTTTTTAACTGAAGAAGCAGAATAGAAACAGACAATATAAAATCCCTGCTCTTGCTGGGTGTGGTGGTGTGAGCCTATAGCACCAGCTACTTGGGAGGCAGAGGCAGGGGATTGCTTGAACCCAGGGGTTTGAGAACACCCTGGGCAACATAGCAAAACCCTGCCTCTTATAAACAAATACGTTAAAAAAATCCCTGCTGTCATGGGAGAGCCTCAGTATAGTTGTCTGTAAAATGGGGGTACTACATGTATCTACCTTATCAGCTTTTTGAAAGGAAGAAATGTGTTGATGTAACAAATCATTAAGAACAAGGCCTGGCATGTAGTTAACATACAACCCTTGATGACCATTATCATGGAGTGACTATATCACAACATGGTTAAGGCCTGGGCATCCCAGAACCAGGGGACTGGGTTCAAATCCCAGCTTGGCACCTCCAAGCTATGTGACACTGGGCAAGTCCTTTTTTTTTTTTGTACGAAAGGTCTTTATTGGTGGGGGAAGCTGCAGAGCAGCATTAAGGAGGAGGGGAGAGAGAGAGAGAGAAAGAGAGAGAGAGAAGACACACGGGGAAACGGGGGATGGGGGAGAGGAGGAGGAGAAGAACAGAGAAGAGAGGAGAAGAGAAGAGAGGGAACAAAAGACAAGAGCACCTTATATAGACTCGGTTAGGGGAGGTGACGGGATAGTAGAACAGCCAATAAGGGTCTGGTGTGAAGAGCTGTAGGGGTGGGCCATAAGTTTGAGCTTTTCAGTGGATAATCGAAGGTGTGCAATTATCTAACAGTGGCTTTTTTAGGAGGCTATAGAAATTTTCCTTCAAAAGGTTTATAACAGAGTGGTTTCCAATACCACTTTCCTTCTGATTAACCCTTGCTGTGCTGTTGTCCTTGTTCGCATTAACATTAATATGGAAATGTTTACTAACCTGAGCCATATTCCAGGCTTTGCGCCAAATAGTTCTCACTGAATCTTTCTTTTCAATTCATGTTGGCCTTTACCCACAGGCTACTTTATGATGGGGTTGAATTGTTTAGGATGTGTAAATTTTATCTCATCAACTAGATCAGGTGGTCTTCCAATGAAGGAACATACTTTGTTGTGATCAAGCTTAGCCAACAGTTTGCACTTAATCAATATTTTGGAATGAAGATTCGGATCATTTAATGAATGCCAAGAAGCACTGGCCTCATGTAGGAATGATCTGTTCATTACCTTCTTCCTCACATAATGATTTTCATTTGTGACATTTTTCTCAACGTGAAGATGGAGTCACTTGCCAATAATGAAAACAACAAAGAAGGCAATTGGTAAAAGAAAGGGTGAAAATAGGGTCACAAGTGAACACTTTTGAAATTAGGGTCACAAGTGAACACTTTTGAATTGGAATCAGTAAGGGGTTGGGGCTATGATAACAGGAGAGCAGTACATTGCAAATGCATTTCTTTTAGAGTAACTGTCCTTCTCCTAAGGGGACAGAAGGAACATTGCAACTAATTGGTTCTTTCAATTAAAACACAAGCAAACAAACCAAAAAATAAAGAACTTCTATATAGTCAGTGCACCTTAGCTCTGTTGGTGGCTGCATCTGTGAAAAACAGGAACAGTTTTGACTGCTGGGAGTTGTCAGTTTTCAGCTTCTTTTTGATCAGATTCTTTAAAACAATGTTCAACTTAACCATTTTGGTTCTTGAGCATGCACACTATTTAATAGCAGTCTTTAATTCTTCCAAGAGTTTCATTGCCCAGAATAGTTAAAGTTGAGCTCTGCTCCCAGGGTAATGTTAATGGTGGGGTTCATCTTTGAACTGTCCCGCTCCAATGTGGAAATGGGCAGGGAAGTGTGAGATAGACGCCACAGCTATCATTCAGCAAGGCCAAGGCTTTCGGACTGAACACACAGGAAGACACCTGACAAAGGAGAAGAGGTTTTCAGCATCTTTTTGGAAATAGACCTCAGGCCCACTTAGTCCACACATCACCATTAAAAAGCAAAGCTATCAGTAAAGCAAGATCAATGATTTTCACCAGTAAATATGAGAATTTAAAAAGATGTCTGAGAGGCCAAGTCAATTCAAGGAGGACCTGGGACAACTAGGTATCTACATGCAAAACAATGAAGCTAGATTTCTCCTTAGAAGAGATGAAGGAGTAAAACTATATGAGTAATACTTCATGATCTCGGATTAGACAACACCAAAATCACAAGAAACAAAGGAAAACAGAGATAAATTGCACCTCATCAAAATAAAATAATTTAGCCCTTCAAAGAACATTTTTAAGAGAGTGAAAAACAACCCAAAGAATGGGAGAAAATATGTACAAATCAAAGATCTAATAAGGGACTTTTATCTAGACTAGACATGTATCTAGATATACAAATAATAATTACAACTCAATAATAAAAGACAAATAACCCAATTTTAAAAAGGGTAAAGGATCTGAACAGAGTATTCTCCAAAGAAGGTGTAAAAATGGCCAAAAAGCACATGCAAAAGACATCTAACATCATTAGCCATCAGGAAAATCCACATATAAAAACCACAATGAGAAACCACTTCATACAAATTTAGGTTGGCTATAATCAGAAAGATAAATATCAATAGGTTTTGGTGAAGATGTGGAGAAATTGGAACACTCATCCATTGCTGATAGAACTGTTAAGTGATATAGCTGTAGCTGCTCTGGAAATATTGTGGCAGTTACTCAAAAGATTAAACATAAACTAAAATTAAAACCTAGAAATTTCGCCTATCAAGAGAAATGGAAACACATGACCACACAAAAATATGTATACAAATGTTCATACTAGTCTTGGTTATAGTAGGCAAAAAGTGGAAGAACTCAAACGTCCATCAAACGAAGAATGAATAAATAAAAGGTTAGTTATCCTACAATGAAGTATTACTCATCAATAAAAAGGAATTGAGTCTGTAACATGCTAGAATATTGCTAAATCTTGAAAATTTTATGCAAGCAAAAGAAACCAGTCAAAAAAGATCACACATTGTATAACATGGATATTTGAAACAGCTGGAGCAGGATGATCTGTAAAGAGTAGTTTAGTGGCTGCCTAGGGCTGGGTGGAGGGCTAGAGACACGGTAGGGAGTGATTGCTAGTAGGGGTGGAGTTGACAGGGGTGATAACAGCATTCTAAAATTAGATAGCTATGATGACTGAATTGTGGTGAGGGTTGCACAACTCTCTGAATATACTAAAAAAACCACTGAGTCATACACTTGAAATGCATTGATTGTATTGTAAGTAAATTATCTCAATAATGGTTTTAAAAAATTCTATTTGAGCTCACTAGCATAATTCATAGCAAAAAATAAACAATGAGCTTAAACAGGAAAATTTGTTTTCCTGTATTTTATTTCACCAGAACTTGTTTTTAAAAGGTTATTTCATATAATTTTTCCTAACCTAATTTTCAGTTATTTTATTTTTAAAATATTTTTTAAAATCATTTTAATTAAAGAATAATTTAAGAAATATATTCAAAAATCATACAATATACAAAAAATACTTTATTTTAGAGTTTATTATATTTGTACATTTAGTATATGTTATTAAAACACTAGATTTTATTAAATATTAGTTCATTAAACATTACTTTTATTAATATTATTTTATGAAATATTAAAATAGTCTAGCTCAAATTAATAAAAATATTAAAATATAGATTTCATATTTTAATATATGAATACAAATATAACATACAACTATAAGTACAGTTCTATTAACATATAAACATTCATATCTTGAAATAGTTGTTTCTGAGATCTCATGCATTTTTAAAGACGTTATTACTACATTAATAGCATAAGACATAAAATGCTTATTTGAAAGCAAAAGTATTCTGATATGAATTTTTGACAAGCAGTTTTATCTTGTAAAGTAACAAATACAATCTCTAAAAGCAATAAAACTTAAAAAATGTATTTATTGTTTGGTCATTGTTTTCTACTTCCATTATTTCAAGAATGCAGACATTGGGATGGAGATTTCTCACAAGGCTCTGTCCACCTACACAAAGGCCTTAGCTGGAATTGTCTTATTGCCTTGTAAGCCTTTTAAATCAAGAACTGCCTGTCAAAGTGCATTTTACTTTATATATGGACCCAGGAATAGGCATATAATAGATGTGTAAGTTTTTTTTTTTTTAATTAACTCAATTACCCAGCTCTCATCCTTCAACTACATTCATAATACCTGGTAACATTTTAAAATAATGTGCACTTCCTGGAAAGTAATCAAGATGTATATAGTAAAAGCCTATAAAATATTTTAAAGAGATGGAAACAAAATACATATAAAAACAAAATGTATGTACAAGGAAATTTATAGTGATAGTAAAAAACTGGAAATACACAGCCATCAATAAAGAATTGACTAAATTTTATTGGAAGAACCATGCAATGAAATATTATACTGTCACCTAAATTCAAGTTTGTCAATAATTTAACATTTTGAAAACATGACTTCTTAAACAGAAATAAAAGCTAAAACATTACAAAAATAGAATAAACTCAAATTTGTAAAATACATACAGATAGATTGTAGATAGAAAGGCAAAAAGAAAACAATGGAATTGTATCAAGATGCAACTAAATGGATTGTGGTCCTACTGTGAAAATAGGCAGGCTTGTCTATGGAGAGTAGAACAGATAATCTGGAGATAGATAGTCATATATTAGATATATAGTCATATATTAGAAACATACTTGTTTCTAAACTCCTCTATTTCTCATGTATCTAAATAACTTTAATGTTTCTAACAAGCCAAGAAGACCACAATAGTATTTGAGCAACACAGTAACATAAATACCATGCCCTAACTGGCTGTGCAGCTGGAGCTCCTGAACAGCACCATCAGACAAATTGACCTGACTGATGTTTATTGACCATTACACTAGACAACTGCATAATGTTTCTTTCATGAACATGTGTTCTTTTCATGAACATGGATTTCTTCAGAAGCGTTCATGGAAAACTCACAGATTGATCACATTCTTGATAGTAAAATAATACTCAAAAAATTGTGAAAGATTAAAGTTACATATAGTATGTGGTCTTATCTCAACATAATTAAATTGGAAATACATACAAAAATCCAAAACATTTCCAAATACGTAAAAATTAAACAACATACTTATAATCCAGAGGGCAAGAAAAAAAATCTCAAGGGAAATTAAAAACATGTTAAATTGAATAATAATGAAAATACAAGTTCTCAAAATGTGTGGATTGTAGCTAACAGACTGATTACATAAAAATTTATGTCACAGGGCATATGTTAGAAAAGAAGATTTAAAAACAATCTTAGCTTTCATATTAACAACCAAGCAAAAGGCAAGCAGATTGAACTCTAAGTTAATACTAAGAAGGAAATAATAAAGGTAATAGAAAATAGACAAAATAAAAACAAAAACTGACTGTTTTAAAAAGATTAATGGAATCAATAAACTCTAGATAGCAGAGAGAAAGAAATAAAGGAGAGTATCACCATTCATCATCCATAGATTAAAAAGATAATTAAGAGTTTTATAAAAAATTAATGACCCTGAATTTGCAATTGTATACAAAAGGATAAATTTCATTGAAAAACATAACCTCCCAAAACTGGCACAATGAAATACATAAATAGAAATATGAAATAATAAATAAAGAGAAATTAAAGATCTTAATAGCCCCATATCTATTACAGAAATTGAATTTGTAATAATTAAAAAAACTTCACAAGGAAAACTTCACATTTGGATGACTTCTGTGAGGAATTCTAAAAATGAATTTATGAAATAAATAATACAATTTTACATATACTCTATACAAAAAATAGAGGAAGAGAAAATAGCTCTCAACTCAAATAGTGAGGCTGGCTTAACCTTGATACCAAGAACAAATACATTGTGAGAAATGGAAAACTGGAGATATAAGATTTCACAAAAATGTAACAGTAAGTTGAATCTGGCAAGATATAATAAGAATAATGCATTAAGACTAAGAAGAAGTTATCTAAGGAATGCAAATTTGCTTTAACATATAAAAGTCGATTAATGTTATTCAACTATTAAAAGAAAAAAGAGAGTAAAATATGATCACCTAAATAGATCTAAAGTCGGTGTCTACTTATGATTTTTTTACAGGTATATAAAAGTTCCGAAACTAATAAAGGGGTCTGCAGGAAAATCTTATAGCTAACATCATACTTAATCATAAATAAATATTTTTCTCCTTAGAATTAGCAATAAGACAAGAATAAAGTCTCCATTATTTCTCTTCACAATTGTATTGATGATTCTTAAAACAGACTGTGAAACAAAGAAACAAATAAACAAAAATACGAATTCCCTTGGTAAAAAAAAGAAGTAAAAATTTTTGTTCATAGGCAATATTCTTGTGTAGGTAGAAATTTTAAGGAATAATAAAAATTAAAAAAGATTCGCTAGAACTAAGAAGAAAATTTAGTAGTCATATTGGTTACAAGGCGCATATACAAAAATAAATTTTATTTTATAAACTAGTAGTAAACAAGTGAAAATAAAATAAATACCATGAAGAATTTCATTTTAAAATTAAGTACATAGGAATAAATAAAATGAGAAAGTACATGACCTTTAGTATGAAGACTATTATGGAGAGAATTTAAAGAAGGTGAAATTAAATGAAGAGATAGAACTGTGTTCACGGAATGGAAGACTCAAACTGTTAAGATGGCAATTCATCCCAAATATACCTACATTTTCAATAGATCCCAACCAAAATTTCAATTAGATTTTTGTTTGTTTAGAAATTGGTGAGCTAATTGCAAGCTTATACAAAAACTTAAAAAATCTATAAAATATTCAAAATTATATTGAAAAAGAGAAGCAAGTTGGATGACATTCTACTTAAGTCCGGCGTATCTTTACATTAAAGCAGGTCTTCATATAATATTAAGATTCAATGTAAAGCTACACAGGACAATGGGGAAATGGTAAGAGGCATGGTAAATAGTAATGTAAAAACAAACATTGAAAAAAGAAGCAAGGTTCGGAAATGGACCCGCCCATATTATTAAAGGCAGCCATCCTTTAAGATTTCCCACTTCCTGCATTCATGTCTTTGTATCAGTATTGGTCTGTGTCATTAATGAACTATACTATATACTTTGTCTGCCATCCCTATCTGCTATTTAAACAATTGTGTGAACCTTTAAAGTTATGGTACGTTTTAACCAAGAATATCCACTTGTTTTTCTTCGCATAGTTTCTATTTACTATCTATTGCTTTCCTTTAATTCTTTGAACATATCGTAATAACTACTTTGAGTTCTTTGCTAAATCCATCGCCTGGGCCCATTCAGAGTCAGTCTCTACTAATTTCTATGCCCCCCCCCAATCTGCTAAAATGAGCCACACTTTCATGTTTCTTTGCATACCTAGTAATTTTTTATTGAACATGGTGGATAGAAAGGGCATATTTTGCAATTTTGATGTCTGCTGTGTTTTTTATTTTAGTAATTAACTTTCTTCAACTTAAACTGCAAACACCCTGCAATGTGTAGACACTGAATATTCTGCTTGATACTATTTTGGTGGGGAGGGAACCTGAAGAGGGCCTGGGTTCAGTAAAGATCATCCCTGCAATCATAGAACTTAGCCAGCAGCCAGTTAATTGGGCAGATGTTGTGTTCAGACATATCAAGTCTGTAAGCTTCTAACGTTCTGCTGTCCAAGCTGTGCGTGGGCTGGAACTTACAACTGTCCAAACTGTGCGTGGGTTGAGGAAAGCAATAAAAACACAGCAAGCACACAATTCTCCCAAGGCTTTCAACGTCTCCGGAGTCCCTAAAATCGTATATATGCCTATGTTTGTGCTTAACTGGGACGGATGCCTGATATAGTTAATTTTATTTTGGAAACGAAGTCTCACTTTGTCGTCCTCCAAAGAGCGCCCTGGTGTCAGAGCTCACAGCAACCTCAAACTCTTGAGCGGATATGGTTTCTTTGCCTCAGCCTCTCCAGTAGCTGGGAGCCCAGGCAACTTCCCCAGCTATTTTTAGAGACAGGGTCTCACTCTTGATCAGGTTGGTCTAGGCAATCCACAGTGCTGGGATTACAGGCGTGAGCCACCGCGCCTGGCTGAGATAGTTAATTTCCTCAGGTTTTCCACGTCTCCACCTGGCTTCCAAAATCTCATTCAATCATTCCAAGCGTCCCTGCCACTTGCCCCGAACTGACTCCGCCTCCTCCAGCTGGTTAAGCTGCCCATTTTCAACAGCCACGCTAGAGTGAGGGGGATCAGAAGTCCCAAGAGACAAAAGGCCATGAATTGCCACTATTACTCAATGTAATGAGGTTTTTTCAGGAGTGAACGCTTTTCCAGCTCTTGCCTACCTTTAGTTATTTTCCAATGCACTGAAAGGTTTATCTTGTCAAGTTTTATTCTGGTTTTCTGAGAGTAGTTGCCCGAAAACCTCATGTCATCATTACTGGAAGTAAAGTCTTTATGTAACTATTTTTATCTATTAATTAAAATTCTAGGAACTTACTGACATCATTTAATAAATGAATAAAAAATTCGAAAAGTGGAACAAACACATGTAAATGTTCAGCAATTGTTTATTTGCTAAATATTTTATGATACAGCTATAGAAACTATAGCTTTATGGCTATAAAACTATATAGCCACCAAAAAAGATACAGATAAAATTAATTGATTTTGTTTAATATTCATGAAACGATATATTGTATTTATATCATTTAAAAATACACTCATTCATATGCATACATGCCGCAAAAAAGTTTAGAATAACATGTACCAAATGTTAAGATGCTTTAAATTAAGTGGGCAGACAGTGGCTTATAAAAAAAATTAAACTTTTCTCTGTTTTCAGAATATTCTGCAACAAAAAGAAAAAAAAGTACCTTTATCATGAAAATAAATTCCCCTATGATTCTAGCTCTCAGGTGACTTTTTTCTAGACATACTTTTCTAAGCATAAGCATAGAAAATTTTTCCCTGTTTCTGCTTCAATTTATGGCATAAAAATGCCTGCAGAATGAATAAATACAGTAAATTCGATTAGAATCTTTTACAAATGCAATGTAAGGAGAATACTAAGTCATTTCCAAATCTTTATAAATCCCCAGTTTACATCTCCAGCCCAAATCTCCTTTCTAAAATCCAGACCTCATTGATGTTTAGCATTTCTAACTGGGTAGGACCGACATCCTAGATAACCAAAAGCAAGCTCATTCTTTCCTTCAGTTTGTAGCTTCTCCTGATTTCCTGTCCTCGGGGATGGTATCACGCAGGACACACCCCCTTACCAAATCCAAGAAGCTTTTCCTTGACTCTTCTCTCTTTGTTACAACTTGCAGTATTTGGTCATCAATCGTCATGGTCTCTCCCTTCCTAGTGCTTGCTGAATCTATTTCTTCTTCCCCAATTGCTAAGACTATCGTCTTATTCGGAATCTCTTCTTCTCCTCAATGGAATCCAGGAGGTTCCCCGATTACGGGGGAGATACGTTCCTGAGAACACCTTTAGGTCAGATCTGTATGTAACTCAGAACCCTGATGAATAGCATGCATATGGAAATAATAATAACAATATTATAATGGCTCATATGTGGTAATAATAATTCTGTATAATGCTGTAGTAGTAATAATACTCCTATTATGTAATAAGTTGCAGAAACCATGGTGCTCTTTTTTAAATTCCCATTCTAAATTCCATAAATTTAATTCCATATTACACTTACTTTGATCTAATCAAATCAGTAATACTATGTAACTTTTCCATTTCAGTAATTAACCCACTATGCTGATTATTAATAATTAATGCATTCATTGGAATACTATCTTTTTCCCACATTCCATTTTTCTCACTTTATCCTTTATAATTGTTCTGAAATTCAAGCAACTGAACCCTAATGCAGCAATGTCCAACCTGAGGCTCAGATGGCCATGAATGTGGCTTAACAAAAACTTGTGAATTTATTTATTTTTTATTTATTTTTTTTATTTATTTTTTACTGTATATAATTTTATATTCTTTGACCAATTTTTTAGTCCTATTTAACAGATCAATTTAGTAAAATAGTTACATCCCATTTTATGAGTTGACAGTACAGACAAGGCTGGGATCTAAATACAGGTGGGCCACAGCCTCTTTTCTCTTTAAATCATTTTTCTCTCTCCAATTTCTCTCTTTACTAAAGACAACGTATAGCAGAACTAACTTACTTCCTCAAATAAACTGTACCTTCAGTATACTGGGTTTGATTATTTGCATAAC
>CAUYRH010064920.1:0-105134 GCA_963574655.1 Perodicticus potto | reverse complement strand
CTTTATCACCCTCGGTAGAGTGCCATGGCGTCACACAGCTCACAGCAACCTCCAACTCCTGGGCTTAGGCGATTCTCTTGCCTCAGCCTCCCGAGTAGCTGGGACTACAGGCGCCCGCCACAACGCCCGGCAATTTTTCTGTTTTTGCAGTTGGGCCGAGTCTGGGTTTGAACCCACCACCTTCGGTATATGGGACTGGCGCCCTACTTGATGAGCCATAGGCGCCGCCCCACAGTATGCATTTATAGTAAATATTTGCTAAATGAAAAAATGGATAGATTTAAGCTTTAAAAAATTTTTTTGAGTAGTATGGTTTTAAGGTGACTCTCCTCATTCCCAATCAAATTTCCAGTTCTGTCTTGTGTAAAGTTCCAGCATTGCCTCTACCAGGTTCACAGACAGGATTTGCACCCAGCTTTGTCTAATTCCCAAGTAGTCTTTCTTTCTGCTCCACTAGGTTGATCGGCTACGACAGGGCTCAGCAAAGTTTCTGTGAAAATCCAGATAGTGCATTTTTTTTTATTGACTCATAACTGTGTACATTAATTCACTCATGGGGTACAGTGTGCGGGCTTGCTGGCCATATGGTCTTTGTTACAACTACTCATCTCTTTTTTTTGTAGAGAGAAAGCAGCATGTAAGTGAAGGGGCAAGACTACTTGCCGAAAGAAGTTTATTTATAGAAACAGGTGCCCCACTGTTGACTAACCCTGCATTAGAGGTTTAAGGAATGGGAGAGGGAGGCTCTTAGAGGTCCCTGGTGTCATTAAGACCTCTGGCCGGTGGGCTGGCTAGACAAACAATTCCTCCATAGCCTGCACCTCTCAAGTGGAAGATCAACGTTTCTGCAGGTGTGAGTTTTCTAATATTTTCCTCTCTTTTTTCCCCATGTATTGCTGGTTCTCTAATTTTTCTGCTTCCAAAGATGAATTGTAATTTTCATAGTTGTATCTTTCTATCTCTCCATCTGTTCATCCAACCCTCTATCATTCGGCGCCCTTGTGAGAGGCTGTGCAGACTCCACGGCTGACTGGCAGCTTCCCACTGCACCACGGTCGTTGCCTGGATTTGCAAGCAGTCAAGCATGCAGGCTAATTAGGCTAATCTGAGACCTGGCAAATGGCCTCAGATTTATGCCATGTTAAGCCTTGACCTTCATGATCCTGCTAAAATAAACTGGGATTATCAGAGTTGTGGTGGACGATGTCCCCTCCAGCCCTGAGAGCAGTCAGTGTTTAGACCCCACCCAAGAGCCAATGAGGGCCAAGTGGAGACCACCCAGGCTGGGGTGGGGTTCGGAGCCCTCAGGGCTGTTCTCTGGGAGCTGAGGTGGGTCTCTTCCTTAGGTGGCCAAGCAGCGGTGATGCAGGCCTAGGTGGGATGACAGTGTCTGGGAAAACCATGAATAAAAGCTCCTCCTACTCAGAGACTTTGTATAACCCACAGAAGATTCTGGAAGCAGTGTTTTGAAGCAATGCAAGGTCTAAGCCACGTGGACATTGTGGAACCCAGACTCTAATCCAAAGAAACCCAATAAAAACACAAACCAAGCTAAGAGGGGTGAGCTCAGGAGAGGCTGACCCACAAGAAGTAGCTGTTAGGTCCCAGGACTCCGAGAGTCCCCAGGACTGCAGGATGAAGCACAGTCATGGCCCTGAGAGAAAGCCAGCCTGGGCAGAAAGGCCTCAGGGGGTGAGCATTAAGAGAAGTCACTGACAAGGACGAAAATTGAGATAAATGAGGGTGCTGAACGGGAGGCATGAGTAAAAATAGAAATGAGAACGCAAACAGGGAGAACCGTGCTCAGGAGCACAGAGGGGAAGGTGGGAGTGTTAAGACCAATTCCAAGGGCAGAGAGGAGCAAGGTGCCTGTGTGGCCAGTTCCTGGCCAGCCTCTTAAGGGCGTGCTCAGGGGCTTAGCAAAAGCACTGCAAAGCGTCGTTCCAAACAGTACTGATCATACTGTTTCCCTGGTGTCTATCACCTTACACAGGAGCTCTGTAATGACTTCAGGGGCTGGCTGCCTAGAGGTACAGAACACGGTCCTTCACAAAACTGCCCTCACACCCAGCTGCAGGCTCAGGGGTTCCCAGGGCACCCACACTTCTGAACATCTGGACGCAAATTGGGGGGTTCCCTCCATCCCCTCAGGTTTGATAATTTTCTAGAACAATTCATAGGACTCAGGAAAGTGCTCTACTTACATTATAGTTTCAGTATAGTAAAAAATGCAAACCAGAATAAGTCAAAAGAGGCGATCCAGGGCGGTGCCTGTGGCTCATCGAGTAGGGTGCTGGCCCCATATACTGAGGGTGGAGGGTTCAAACCCAGCCTCGGCCAAACTGCAACAAAAAATAGCCGGGCGTTGTGGCGGCTGCCTGTGGTCCCAGCTACTCGGGAGGCTGAGGCAAGAGAATCGCTTAAGCCCGAGAGCTGGAGGTTGCTGTGAGCTGTGTGACACCACGGCACTCTACCGAGGGCGATAAAGTGAGACTCTGTCTCTAAAAAAAAAAAGGAGATCCATAGGACAGGGTGTGAAGTGGTTCCAGATGCCAAGTGTCTGGTACTCTCTCTCCATGGAGACAGGACTCATTACCCGACCCCCAAGTACACTGATGTGCACCATTCTGCACAGAGTTTTGTCTGCCAGGAGAGCCCATAGGATTCAGTGTCCAGAGTTCTTATTGGGGTTTCATTTCATAGCCATGCCAGATTGAATCACTGGCCACAAAGTTGGACTCAATCTTTATTTCCCTTCTCTTTGGAGCGCTGAAGATATCACTTGACTTAAAGCCCCAACACTCGAACACCTGGTTAGTCTTTCCACCAGGGCGGCCCCCAAGTTATTCCCTTGATTATATACTATCAGCTGAGGCTGAGAAGCCTCCCACGATAACAATGACACTGCTATCACCCACTATATCGCAAGGATTTAGAGGCACAAAGCTCAGCCAGATTCTTTATCATACAATTGTACATTATACAAATGTGTATTATAAGAAACATAAAAATACTCCAAAATATTTCTTCAATGAATTAGTGAGTGAGAGAAGGAAAGAGTGAAGAAGAACAAATGAATGAGAGCTTTGGGGGTCTGACATATTGCCCCACTCCCACCTATTTAGATGAGGCTTATTTGAAACAACACCAGCATCTACTAAAAGAACAGAGTGGACAGTTTGGCTTTTATAATGAATTACTCACCTTTCCAGTGGTTTTTGAGTTGGCAGTGTTTTATCTCTTGGAAGGAGGCATACAGAATCTCAACGCCCCCCCATGCTGGTATTTAAGCCCAAGATTTCCACTGAACAATTACTTTGACTCCCCACACATTTCTCACCAGAAATGAATATTTCATCCTTTCCCTCTCCCTGCTCCTTCCCTAAGGACAGATAAACAAATGATGATAAAAAGTAAAATCAACATTTCTCTCTACAAGCATAGAACTTTTCCAGTTAGCCACCATGTAAGAAGCTGGTCAGAGAAATTCTGAGGAGCACATTCTCTTACTGCGTCCCACCCCACACCCATCCTCAGCAGAAGCTCCTGGAGAAGCTCGGCCCCCGCAGGCATCTCCGTGTGGCCTGAGACCTGGAAGGAATGATAAACTCGTATTGGGTCAGGGAGGTCAGTACAGGGCAGGTTCAGGAGAGGCTGAGTGGGGCTCAGTTAGCGTCTCGGTGGGAGAAGCCGAGATTGTAGGAAGACCCCATGCATTTTGTCATGAAACGTCAGAGTTTCTTTCCTCTGTACCCCTTTCATTCTTTCCTCTTGTTTTTGCCTCACTTTATTAGCTATGAAAATAAGACTTCTATTAGAAAAAGAAAACAGCACAGAAATGTAATAATGCAATTCCGAGTATGAATTTCCTCCTGTGAGTGAAGGATAGCACGTCCTGTGTAGACCAACCTCCACGTGGCAGGTGCTGTGATATTAACCCCGTTTCACAGATAAGGGGGAGACTAACCGGCCCAAGGCTGCTCACCACGTGAGGGGACCTGGTCTGAACGCAGGTGGTGAGACCCCAGGCCCCACCCCCAGGCCACTTCCTATGACCGATCTAAGTCCATTCTTTCCCAAAAGTCATCTGTATGAGCTGTTTAATAGGCTCCTTCCTTTGGCTTAGTATTTATATTGTAAATGTCTTTCCACGTTAGTGACATCTTTCCATGTCTCTGTGCAGTGCCGTGTCACCTGGGTGACCCGTCTTCCTGTCATGGGCCGCTGAGGTTGTTTCCAATTTTTCCCTAGTATGAGATATTGCTGCACTGTTTAAATTGGGAGCTATAAGTCATTGTTTGGTTTGGGCTGACCAGAGCCAACAGAGCCACTGACCAATTCCTGGCCCATTGGTATTGGGGTGTTCCACCCTGGGAGTTAACCTCACCCTGCTCCAGGCCCTGGAGGTCTGATTAGAGATGGGCAGCCTGCATCTTTGCTTCAGAACTTTTTCACCATGTAAAGGTCCCCTGAGAAAAATACCTTGGTTGCACCTGATGGGGAAAGGCCATGGGCCTGCCAAGGCCCAGGAAAGCTCAGCTTTGTGAGACAGAATAGTGTTTGCTGAAATCAGAGAGAGGGGACAGCTGACATGGCAATCTGTGAGGTGGGGAGGGAGAGTTTGGCCTGGCACTGCAGGTGTGAAGAAATGGACAAGTACAACTGGAAATATCCTGCTTCTGACCCGCGGGGAGAGGCCCAGAGATTCACTGAGCACTGCCTGTACAGTGACTGTGTTCAGGGGACTTCACACCTCACCTGGCCCTCTCTAAGCTGGTGGCCTTGTCACCATGACAGATCTGCTCTTGCAGACACGCTCCTGATGCCTCAGCCTGAGTTTTAGCACCATAAGCGATTTGGCCAGGAATGGGAATGCTTGTCCTTTCCTTTCTGGCCCACAGGAGGATGTGAGGAAAAGAGTGAGAAAGGCCATCTCAGTTCTGCACGAACGCAGTGTCCCCTGGAAACACAGCTACGTGACCTCTCAAAAGAGTGTCCCAGCAGGAAAAAGGCTGAGGTTCAACTGTGGTTTGAACAATTAGGATTTGGGGAACGCACCCACTTTTCTGCTGCTGCCTAGGACTAAGCAGACAGTGACATTCGCTCCTTCACGTCCCGTATGACTAGACCCAAGGGTGGGGCTGGTCTCCCTGTTGGGAAGGTGGTTGAGGGGAGTCAGGAGTCGCTGGGAGTCTTACCTGACTGCTGCTTCAACTCAGGTGTCCTCTCTGTGGTGTTCAGTTTTCATGCTGAAAGCCAGCTGTGGGAACAACATATTCTCAGGTGCCTGGAGGTACAGTGCCCTCTTTCCTGCCCAGTCAGTTGGCTGAACACCTTCAGGGCAATTGCTCAGTGAGGAAAGTAAAACACACCTATCTGCAGACTGTCCGGTCAGGTTCAAGTGGAAGCCGAGCATCTTCCTTATGACAAGGGAGGAGTGGCAGGGTCCCCAACACCCCCTCCCCAGGATAACTCACTGGGGTGACTCACAGGTCTCAGCCCAGGCACACAGCCGTGCTCACGGCTAGAATTGATCCCACTGACGGGATAGGATGCAAATGAGCCAAGAGAAAGATTCAGGGTGCGTCAATGCCTCTGCCCTGAGAGTCCTGGGGGGCCACGTGGGGTGCGTTTCATTCACTCACGTGAAGTCTGTCCTCCAAGGAGACCCACTAGGGACTCAGAGTCCAGGGCTTTTACTGGGGCTGGTCACGGAAGCACTCTGTTCTGGACCGTGCACCGTACGTCTGTGCACGAAAGGAGGCTCACAGATCTCAAGCTCAGTGAATGTTTGTGCAACGAATTTGCTGAGCACCTTCGTCACCTGACTTCAGGTCAGAAAGGCCTTTCACCTTGGCCATGGATGAATTCACACCTGGGACACAAACATTGAAGTGCTGAAAGCATCACTTTGAAAACAGCTTCCAGGGAACTTTTTTTTAAAATTGTTTTTTATTAAATCATAACTTTGTACATTGATGCATTTATGGGGTTCAGGGTACTGCTTCGATATACAATGTGAAACGCTTACATTGAACTAAGTAACACGTCCATCACGATTACACTCATTTCTTAATAGTTTTGAAATGTACCATTGCATCATGCACATTAAGTGAGGTCCCCCAAATACCCTCCCTCCTCCCAAATTCCCCCTCCCCTCCCCTCTCTTTCCCCTTCCCTTCTAACTTTCTGGACTATAGTTATCAGGGAGCTCTTGAGAAATGTGTTTCCGTAGTGGGCCCAGGTCATTCAGCAAGTCTTTTTTTTTGAGACAGAGCCTCAAGCTGTCACCCTGGGTAGAGTGCTATGGCATCACAGCTCACAGCAACCTCCAATTCCTGGGCTCAAGTGAGTCTCTTGCCCCTGCCTCCCAAGTAGCTGGGACCACAGGCGTCCGCCACAATGCCCGGCCATATTTTGGTTGCAGCCACCATTGTTGTTTGGCGGGCCTGGGCTGGATTCGAACCCACCAGCTCAGGTGTACGTGGCTGGCGCCTTAGCCTGTTGAGCCACAGGCACTGATCTCATTCAGCAAGTCTTAATCCTTTCTGCAGCTTTCTGGAAGGGCTCTGTCTGCCATTTCTCAAAATCAAAGTAAGACATCGCTGCAGAGCCCCCCAAACAGACAGTCCCCCCAGTACTCCTTCCCAATCATTTCTTCCTTCATCCCCTGAGGGAGCCTCTGACCTGACATCTGAAATAGTTTTTTCTTTGCAGTTTAACCATCTATATATTCTATATTCCTCCCAATACTGTTAATTTGGGGCATTTTTAGATTTTGTACATGGACTCATCCTGTGTACATTCTTCTCTTTCTGGCTCCTTTTGACCAGTAATATTTTTGTGAGGTTTTGTTATGTGGTTTGGCACATGGCTATAATTAATTAATTATAATTGTGGCTGTGTTTTCATGTTATGGCTAGTCCACAATATGTTCATCTGTTATACTGTCTGTGGGCGTCTGGATTGTTTCCTGTTATTATGAGCAACACTGCCAGAGACATTTGGGTAGATAGATTCTAGGGCTACAGAGGGAGGTTTCCAGGGGAGATTAGATATATTCTAGGGCTATAGAGGGAGGTTTCCAGGGTAGGTGAGATATATTCTAGGGCTATAGAGGGAGGTTTTCAGCGGAGATTAGATAGATTCTAGGGCTACAGAGGGGAGATTTTTTTGTTTTGTTTTATTTTTCTTATCGTGTTTTAGATACAGAGTCATTCTCTGTTGCCCAGACTGGAGTGCAGTTTTTGCGATCATACTTAATATAGCCTCTAATTCCTGACCTCAGACCATCCTCCTACCTCAGACTCCCGAGTAGCTGGGGCTTGTACCACCACGCCTGTCTTTAGAAGTAAATTTGCTGAGTTGTGGGTTATGGGCCTCTTCAACTGGACTGGGTAATGGCAGGTGTTTTAGTTCTGAGACAGCCGAAGAAGTTAAACTCCCCCTGCAGAGGGTGCACAGTGTTCATCGGCACTTAGTCTTACCAGAACTTACTTAGAAAGTTCTGAGGTAGCTGTATTATGGTCCGTTATTCCACTTCCAAGAAACACAGTCGACGGCTTCCTTTCTGACTCCCTTGTGTGAGTTTCAACTTGTCAGCTTTGTTGCTGGGAGGGCTTCATTCATTCTGTCTGTGCAGATCTTAAGTTTCTTGATTTATGTGTATCTCAAAACTTTTGTAATGACCCACGTCCATGGGGACTGTGTGTGATCTCCATTCAAGTACTGGGCACTGATGGCCCTGAGAGGTCAGTGTCATTGTTCCCATTTTGCAGATGAAAAAAAATCAAGGATCAGGTGGTTTAAATCATTAGCAAATCGTCAGACTGGAGCCAGGTCGGTGTGACCGGACCCTAAGCTTTTCCTGCAGTACCGTGTACTGACTCTACTAAAGCTTGAGTAATGGTACTGGGGAGAAATGGCAGCTGTGCAGATCTTGGGGGTCACCCTCTCTCGGGAGCTTAGTGCCAGGACCTCAGTCTTTAGGGTTCACCAGAATCACCTAGTCCCTGTCCAAACCCACTGAATCAGAACTGAACAGAACAGGGACCTGGGGATAGGAAGTACCATCTCATGATGGTTTTCATTTGTGTTCTCCTATTGACTAGTGAGGTTGATCATTCTGTCAGTGCCTTACTGGTCATTTGTATTTTCTTTAGTCTTTTGCCCATTTTTAATTGTATTGTTGCCTCCTTATTGATGTATTAGAGCTCTTTATATAGGGAAGATCATACTTATATGTGTTGCAAACATGTTACCTTAGTCTATGACTTGTCTTTTCATATTTTGATGGTGACTTTAAAAAGCAGAAGACTTAAATTTTGATGAAATCCAAGTGACCATTTTTTCCTTTTATGGTCAGTGTTCCTGTGTCCTGTGTCCCTGCTCACCCCCAGGGGTCTCTTCTGTTACTTACGTGTGCTTGTGACACTCTCCCAGGAATGATGGCTGCATCAAAAGCGTGGGGACTTCCACTCCCTGCTTTGTCACTTACTGAGCAAGTCACTTTGTCTCCCTCAACCTCAGTCTCCATATTTGCAAAATGAGGTAAAAATAGGGACCATTTCCAACATTTGTTAGTAGAGGCCCGGGAGATAAAGGTCAGACAGAAGTTAGCAAGGCGCTGTGTTCAAGCTGCTTGTTTCCTGGGCTGGCTCCCCCCAGCAGAGGGCAGCAGAGGGGAGTGACTCTCTGTGTTGTTTGTTTTCAGTACATCAAGGCCTTTTACAATGAATCGTGGCAAAGAAGGCACGGACATCCGATGGACCCGGACACCCTAACTCTGCTGTGGTCTGTGACCGTATCCATATTCGCCATCGGTGGACTTGTGGGGACGCTAATGGTGAAGATGATCGGAAAGGTTCTTGGGAGGTCAGTAGGGTGGTCTCTTTCCCAAGGTGCCCTCCATCATGTCCCTAATCTGTTTGTCACAGTCGAGTCCCAGCAGACAACAGAATTCCACTTACATGCTTCACCCGCAGAGATTCTAATGCCCGAGCGGGAAGGGAGGAAGCAGGGTGGCGGAGCCTGGGAGACTGAGGAGCAGAGGAGTGAGGAGGGATTGGGGCTACGCCAGGACCATGGTGCCACGGGGAGAGGAAGAAATACCCTGACCCCCTCTGCTCCCAGCATCCCACTGGCTGCAGGGGGCTCCCGCTGGCCAAACCTGTGTGATAGCCAGAAAATGAGGAAGGCCAGCTCTCAGGGCACGGGGACAGCAGGGCTGGGGTTGGGCACAGGGACACGGGGAGCTCGTGGCACGTGCGGCAGCCCCACCTAAGCATCTGCAGTTCTTTAAGGAACATCAGCTGCTTAGACCGACTTCCTTTATACAGCTGTCTGATCATTTGTTTAGCCACTCCCTGACAGCTAGACATTTAGGTTACTTCAAATTCTTTTACATTACGTACTAATGAGGCTACAGTGGGAATCAGAAATGCCATGTCAGAATTGCCCAGCAGGCCCTCTGCACTCAGCTCCGCCTTGTCTGTGAACTTCCTTCCTCACTACTTTCAGCAGGAGGCCTTTTCTCAGAGCAGACTGATGTATCAACATGTTTCCTCCAAAGTATTTTCTCTGCATCCGTGCTCATAACAGCCAGCAGCCCCCGGGAGCTGTTGAGGGTGTGGAAATTAAGTAGAGTCCTTGGAGCATCCCCGTCTGAACTTACTAACTGCCTGACCTCAGTCAGGCCATTTGAGTTATTTAATCCTCAGTTACCTTCTCTGTAAAATGGGTGATTCCCATCCGCAGGGAATGTTACAAGGCATAAACAAAACGAATGGACGGAGAATGGCCATTTGCAGTAGCTCAATAAGTAGAAGCTGTTGTCCTTCACCATGTTATTCAATGTCACTCTCATCATCACCTTGACATTGAGACATCGTAGGTGCTCAACACATCTCCACATTGTTTTGACCTTTGTTGGTGAGGAGGTTCATCAGAAAATCTCCTCCAACCTTAGGGCTACAGGAGCACTGCTAAGCAGGAAGGGTTTCTGCCCATTCCTTCACACACTGCCTCACAACCCAGCAAGAAGGTTAGGAGTGATGATGTTTCAGAGCAGATTTTGCAGGGGCTGGGGGAGGAAGCCATCCTGAAAACATTTGTGTGGTGCCCTGGCCACCTGGGGGAGGCACTGACTCTGTCCTTGATCCCGAGACCATGTTCAGAGCAGTACCTAGTGGGAATTTAGCAGCAGGGGAATTCAGTCCAACTCTTATACGACATAGCGAGAGAAGCCATTTTCTGAAGTTCTCCAGTGTTCCAGGCATTTACACACTCTCTTGTTTAATTTTCTCTTCTCTGTGGAGTTTGTCAACAGGGAATGAGAGGTCAGAAGGGTTAGGGCTTGTGTGCAAGCTTAGCTGGCTCTGCGGTGGCTGAGTTTAAGCTGGGACCAACTCACGATGGCCTCAGAACGCTGATCTTTCCCCTATGCCAAGCAGATCTTTTTTTTGAGACAGAGTCTCACTTTGTCTCCCTCTGTAGAGTGCTGTGTCTTCACAGCTCACAGCAACTCCCAACTCTTGGGCTTAGGCGATTCTCTTGCCTCAGCCTCCCGAGTAGCTGGGACTACAGGCACCCGCCACAGCGCTTGGCTACTTTTTCTTTTGTTGCAGTTTGGCTGGGGCTGGGTTTGAACCTGCCACCCTCTGTATATGAGGCTGGTGCCCTACTCACTGAGCCCCAGGCACCGCCCTGCCAAGCAGATCTTAGTTAGGGTCTGGCTGTCAGGGGTACTATAAAAATCACACGTTTGACCAGAGGCTGGCATCAGATTGGCACTACTGGCAGGGTCCCTGAGCTGCAGTCACTGAGCCTCTGGCCCAACCCACACGGTAGCCACAATCCTCTCACCTGCTCCAGCTAAATGGAGTCGCCCCTTCTGTTCTACCTGTGAGGTCTACCTGTGTCGAACTTGGACATGGCACTTACCCTGCAAGGCTGCTCCTTAAGGGGGCTCTGGACCAAGCCGATGGAGGAGGGAAGGGAGCCTGGGGTCAGGGCTGGAGCGCAGGGCTCAGCATCCTGACTCCCCCAGTGCCAAGTGTGTGATGGGGACTTTGCCTCCTCACTTCTCAGCCATGTTTTTCTCTCGTGTAAACTGAGAAAGTAGCTTTACTCCCCTCCCGCTCAGGGAGGCAAAAAAAAGGGGCAAGTGACAGAAAATGTCTTTGAAAACATCATAAATCTCTCAGTGATGGAGGAGTCCTGCCAGCCCAGGGGGGCCGAGAAGTGAGGTTGCAGAGAGAGCAGATCAGAGGATGGTGGTTGTTATGCCCCAGGCAGCTGCCAATTGCTTTTTCCATCATTATGGGTGTAGACGTTGAACTGGGCTGGTTCCAGCTTGAATAGTAGCTCTGTCAGGAGAAAAAGAAGCAAAAGTAGAAAGAGAAAGCTTGAATTTATTCCCTACTGGTGCTTGACATATATCGTTTACTTCTTAAAACTCTCTTATTATTATCCCTACTGTGCAAATGACGGGGCCAAGACCCTGTGCGCAAGGTTACAAAGAAGAAGATTGATGTGGAATTTGGCTCTGGGCCGGCTTGACCACAGGCCACCATTCTTCCTATGAGACGATGCTGGTAGGAAGCTCCTAACACCGAGCTACTCCTGTCCCATGGGGGCTGTCGGGAGGAAAAGGAGGTTGGCAGTGTGAGAGGTTGAGGACGATGCTGGGCAGGGTCCTCGCCTCTTTGAGTCCCTGGAAGAATTCCAGGCTGTAAAGAACTCCTGTTGAATCTCAGCTCTCTATCTACCAGAAGCCCTCTGCTTGTGGGGCCACAATGGCAGAACACCCCCTTCCCTGCTGAGGCAGGTTAACAACATTGCTTCAAGCCTGGGTTCTGCTGCTCACAGCTCATAGAGCTGCTTGTGACTTACTGCACCTCTCTGAACCTCATTGAGTTCACGGTGATGTAAAGATACAGTCACACAATGTCAGAGGGCTGCCGTGAGGAGTAAAGGAAACAGTGGGCATAAAGCGTCCGTCCTGGCAGCTGGCACAGTTGGGGTCCGTTGCATTTGCTGGTCTCATCGTTGTCAGCTCTTCTTGAGACAGGACATTCCATTGCTTGACAAAGCCAACTATGAATATGCTCAAGGGGCACGTACATGATCCACCTTACACATGTTATTGGATCCAGTTCTTCCCTGTGGTGCAAAGCAGAGAAAGTCTGCAAGGAAACACAGGGACCACATGGGCTTTGTGATCAGGATCCTAGGTCAGATTTTCGGACTAGCCACGTGAACACATTCATCTGTGCGGCAGACAGTGTTGAGTGTCTACCAGGAGCAAGGCCCTGTTCTTGGCATTTTGAGTAACCATCTCGGGTTCATGATAGGACAAGAGGAGACACGGATAAAAGTGGAGGATGGCAGGAAGGCTGGGTTCCAACATTTAAGACACAGAGTGTTGGAAACTCTTCACCCGAAACATGAAGCTTCTTTGGTACAAGATGTTCCTGCGTCATTGATTTGTGGACACAACCCACTTGGCATTACAGACGCATGAGCAGGGGAAGCAGGGTGAGAAATCACAATAATCTCTACTGCTGTCCCCACTGCCTGCCACCAGCTGAGCTCGCAGAGGACTTTTTGTCTCCTTCTGTTACCTCACTCAGCATTTAGGCCGCAATTATGTTTTGACATTTCTGTCTGTTCCCTCCTCGGTGTTAGCGCCGAGTGCACACGTGAGCGTCATCGTCGGGCCCAGCAGCTCGCACGCGGCAGCCCAGCAGTGAGTGTAGGCTGCCAAAATACGAGGATGGGAGGTTGTGGGTAACGTTTGACTTTTCCTATCACGACTCCCCAAAGTGGCCGACCTGCATCTAAGTGTGTTTGCAGACTTTTTGCTCCCTTGTCCATTTATTTACTCAAGAATAGAGATGCTGCACCTTTCTATGTGCCAAGTTTTCGGGGGTGAGCAAAGCTGACAAAGTCCCTGTCCCCTGGAGCGTGCAGTCAAGTGCATGGCAGGCACGTGTGGTGGGTCACTGGGCCTGTGACAAGCACTGCTGAGGGGGTAGAGCAGGTGGGGAGGTAGGAGGAGATAGCTCCCCCTCAGTGCTAGTTTAGAACCTTCTCTAAGACAGGGAACAGTGAGGGGCATGCTGAGGAAGTGAGTGGTGAGCCATACCTGTCTCTGGGCAGCGGCTCTGCGGGCAGGAGAAACGGTAAAGTGCAGAGGCCCAGGCTCAGTGAGGCGGCCACTATGGGAAATAGTACAGAGCAGTGACTGGCTTGGACCAGAGCCTGGTTTTTCCTCTGAGTAAAAGGGGAAGTCACTGGAAGGTTTTAAATTAAGAATTGATCTGACACCTTTTGGGGATGAGACACAATTATAAGAGGGACTTTACCTAACAAATGCAATTAGTGTAACCTGGTCCTTTGTACCCTCAATGAATCCCCAACAATTAAAAATAAAAGAAAGAAAGAGAATTGATCTGACTTGCACTTTTAGAAGGCAGGCTGGTATCAAGTGCTCTTGGAGGCTGGGCAGGGGCATCTGGCGATAAATACCCAGGTGAGAGAGGACGTGGTTTGCACCGGGTTGTAATAAGGGTTGGAGAGAGGCAGTAAGAAGTGTTTGAATCCTGGACGCGTTCCGGAGGCGGACACAACAGCCTTGTTGACGGATTGTATATGGGTGTGTGAGAGAGAAAGCAAGAATGATGCTCACATTCTTGGTCTGAGCACCTATGAGGATCGTTTTTTGTTTTGTTTTGTTTTGCTTTTAAGATGTGGGAGGAGCAGGGTATTTTGAAGGGAAGAGCAGGGCACATCAAGACTTCAGTTTTAGACATATTATTTTTGAATTGTCTGTTAGGCCTCCTGGGGGGAGATCTCAGGTAGGAAGTTAGAGATACAAACCTGGCAATCAGGGGAGTGCTCAGAGCTCAGAGCTGGGGTACGAATCTGGATGTTGCAATATACGGTGGCACTTGAGGCCAGGAGATAAGACAAGGTCACCTAGGAAGGAACAGAGGCAAAAAGAATAGTCCTAAGGTCTGAGCCTGGGAGGGCCCCAATGCTCAGACAACGGTGACATATTGAAGATTAGTCAAGGAAGCAGGAAAAGACCCCTGACTGAGTGACTCTGAGGAAGTGAGAGAGAAAATGGGGTGGTGATTAACCGTGTCTGATGCCACCGAAAAATGAAGACCAGTCAGGGGAGTTCACAGCATGGAGGTCACTGGCTCCCTTGACAAGAGCTGTTTCAAAGGCACAAGAGGAAACGTCAAAGGCTTTAAGAGCGAAGGAAAGAAGAACTGGAGACAATGAGTGTAGATAGCTCTTTGAGTTTTACTGTAAAGGGCAAGCAGAGATGACCCTGTGTAGATGGAGGAGGACGGAGAATTGATAACATGTTGTGTGTTTTCTTTTACGACGGGAGCTGTAGAAGCACATTAATGAGACGTTCCAGCAGAGGGACAATTCCGACATCCTGAGTAGGAGAGAGGAGGTGGGACAGCTGTCCCCAGACACGGGGAAAGGCAGGCATGTGGGCACAGATGCAGCTTGGTAACAGGTGCACAGGGAACATGGGGAGGGCCTCTCAGGAGGCCCCGCATTCTCAGCAGAGCAGTAACAAAGCCATCACTGAGGATGCGGGAAAGGGGATCAGAAGAGAGAGGACGTGTGAGACAGTCCCCTGGGAGAGACCTTCGGACCACACAGACTAGGAAGCTGCAGAATCCTTGCTGGGGAGCCCGTGGCCACTTGAGGCTGGTGGTCATGAACTTGGGGTGAGACCGGCCAACAGGGTGATACTGGCCTTCAACCAAGTTGAGCTTTGTGTATACACATGCCCGGCAGGCAGAGATTTCACCAGTCAAGATTTTGTTGGTGCAAGGAAAGGGCTGGATCAAGAAGGTGAGGCTGTGTGAATCTGAAAAGAGGTGTGGAAGTCCATCTAGGGAAAGTGGGAATGAGTGGACAAGGGAAGAGTGACAGATGTGAAAACAAGATGCTGTCTTGGCTCATAGGCCTAGGAAAGCTCAGCAATTACTGGGAAGCTTCTCCACGTGACTTGACAGAGGTACCTTCCATATTCAAGTGGGAATAGTAATGTCCTTGTGTCTGCCGATGGACCCTGGGCCTGCGTGATGTGGTGGAAGGTGCCCCTCACGCTTTCTCTGAGCTTCTCCTGCCCGGGCTGAATGGCCCCAACCCCTCTGAGCATTTCCCAAGGGAGCCACTCTCCAATCTCATCCCCAGATAACTCTTCCTCTTTGCCTGGGAGCTGATGAACTTCTGGGTTTCATGGGGAATCTTCTGCACTATTGCAGAACCTCAGAACTAGGAACCAGGCATCCCAGTGGAGCTGCAGGGACTGCCGAGGGTCTGCGCTCAGGATCCGTCTCCCTCATTTCTGCTGCGTGTTTGTTCCCAAGAAGAAAAGAAGACTATCGAAGTCTCCAGCTCCCAACCCCAGCGTCAGCTTTGTGAAGTGTTTGTGAACAAGGTTTTCAACTTCACTGGGATGCTGTCAGGCTGAGGGCTATTTAGGGAAGGACCATATTAATATGGTGAACTTGCCCGAAGAGTATGCAGTCCTATTTGAACGTGTTTTGAGTCAGACTTACACATGATTTTAGTATTCTCTGTATAGCATTAAAAGTGCCCTTGCCACCAATGCAAGGGTTTAGGCCCAGCCTTTGGAGACATGTTGGCTTTCTCTCTTTCTCTATACCTTTGTTCAGTTTAGCAGCAAAGCCCAGCCACTCCATCTTCAAAATAAACTGGAATCTGACCACCTCTCATTGCCCCCACTGCCCCCAGCCAGCCCAAATTACTACCAATGCTTGCCCAAGCTACAGAAATAGCTCCCCAGCTGGTTTCACCACTTCCACACTTGCCTCCCACCTGCCCCATCCAGGAACAACACAGAAGACTGAGTCGTCTTGTTCAAAGATAAGTCAGCCACTGTCAGCCTTTCCTGGGACCCTCCCAGAGGCTGCTGCCCGCCCCAGGTGGAAACCCTAGTTCTCAGGGTGGCGTGGAAGAACCTCTGTGAGCCTGTCTACCTCTCCTGTCCCCTTCTTCCTCTGCTCCCTGCTCTCTGGTCCTCTACTGGGCTAGCCGGTGTTTCAGAAATCGGCCCAGCCTCGCTCCTTGTAGCTCTCTGCCTAGAGAGGGGCTCCCAGATACCTGTGTGGCTCACTTACCCCCTTCTCCACCTCTGTGCTCAGATGTTGCTTCTCAGCGAGGCCCTCCCCATCCACCCTGTTTGAAATTACAGCCTGGTCTCTGCTTCAGTTTCTCTACAGGATCTGTCACCATCTAATATGCAAGTTATTTTACTTGTTTCCTGGGAAGAGCACAAGAGCAAGGACTCTGCTGTGTCTGTTGTTATGTACAAGAATGGTGTCCAGCACCCAGAACACCTTCAGACGCATGTGGAATGAATGTTGGTGGAAGGAATGAATAACCATTGAAAGAATCAATGGCTATGAGTAAATATGGCCACTGTCCTTGTAAGCAGCTTAATATCGGGGTTATCAGAATGCTGGATCTTCCATTTAATAGCGTGTGACCTGAACTCCCAGATCTGTTTCCTCACGTGTGAATGGCGTTAACAAGATCACATAACTCACAGGGTAACTTCATACAATGTATATAAAGTGCCCACCGTGAGCAGTTGGTGAATGATAGCTATCACCACTGGCTTTATTTATTTATTCTTTTCTCTCTTTTTCTTTTTCCCACCACTGGCTTTATTTTATTTCTTTTTAAAAATTTCTTGAGGCTCTCCCAAGATATTCCAGGAGCCACCTTACTTAATATCATGGAATTCTAATTCTCGCAAGAGCCACTGTGATATCCCTTTCATAAGGCCCAGAGAGGGTGACACCACCCGGAGTCATTCCGTTTGTATGTGGCTGGGCTGTCTGTGCAGTGGCATTATTGGAGATGGATTCAGGAGAACATTTGTTCTGCCACAGACCTCGAAGTTGACTTGAGACTCAGGACGGACCAGAGTGGAACCAGGTGGAGGCAGCCAGCTCAGCACGACCTGCTGCCTGGAATTTTTTTTTCGAGTCAGAGTTTCACTATGTCACCCTTGGTAGAGTGCTATGGCGTCACAGCTCACAGCAACCTCCAACTCTTGGGCTTAAGTGATTCTCTTGCCTCAACCTCCCAAGTGGCTGAGACTACTGGTGCCCGCCACAACACCCAGCTATTTTTTGTTGTTGTTTTAGCTGGCCTGGGCCACGTTCAAACCCGCCAGCCTGGGTATGTGTGGCTGGTGCCCTACCCAGTGAGCTACGGGCACCGCCCATGCTGTCTGCAATTTATTCCTTCACTTGTGCACCAAATATGTCTGAGCCACCTGCATGTGCCAGGCACTGGTTCAGTTGCAGGGGCTGCAGCAACAAGACACAACCTCTGTCCCCATGGAGCTTGTGGGGAAAGACGGACAACAGATGTGAAAACAAACCCACGTAGGATCATTTCTTGTGGGGTTGGGGCTGTGAAGAAAACAGAAGTCGGTGAGAGAACTGAGGGGACAGAGTGCTGGAGGCCACACATGGGTCGAGACCCTACAGAGAGGAGACAGGAATGGCAAGGACAAGGGCCATGGTCAGCCCCAGCCTGGCATGCTCGAGGGGTGCAGGAACCCCTGAGTCTGGAGAAGGGGGGTGGGTTGGTGAGCATGAGCTGGAGGCAGCCTAGACCCTGGCTGTTGCAGCCCATATAGCCTATGGCTAGGAGTGAGAGTGTCAAGAAATACCTGTATAGCTCCATAATGGAACACCTTGGTGGAAAGGGCATGGAGAGGGATTTAGCTCTCCTAACAAGCGTGAGAGCTCGCGAGATGAGAGCAGTGGTGAATTGGCAGTCTCTACACCTGTGGTGTTGAGCAGCACGAGATCGGCCTTATATTAGGCTGGAGGAGAAGGCAGTCAAGGGGCATGTGCATTTTATCACGGATGTGCTTACTCTGAATCTGTCTCCACTCCTGCCTTCAGAACGCCAGCAAGGCGTCTCTCTGCTGAAGATTACCAAGCTCTGCTAAAGGCTAAGATCTGTCTTTCTAAGAAGACTGCTTTACTCTATCTAAGACTCTCTCTCTGTCTCTCCAGCTAAAGTAGACAGCCCTCAAGCACCTAAGAGAAACTGCACCTGAGCAAGGGAACTTAGTGGTCCACGCCTGGAACCTAGTTAAGCTGGGCCCGAGACCTGGCCAGTCCTGGACCCTGGCAAGAAGTGTCAGAAGTGACATGTGACACCTGGCTACACTGGGGTGGGGTGGGGACTGCCAGCGGGAGATGGGGCTTGATCTGGAGTACATTTTGGAAATAGTATAGTTGGGGACTTGCTCATGGATTGAGTGTGGGTAGCGAAGAGAATAAAAGATTTAAATATGTTATTCCCAGATTTTTGGCCTAGGCTACCAGGAAGACAGAGGCTTTTTTACGCAGAAGGGAGGTCTGTGGAAAGAGGGCTTTGTTCCCATGGGAGGACCAGGTCGAGAGGTCTAGGGTGGGGACAGTGGGGAGGAGACCGGTACTGGAATAGACTGTCAAAAGGCCATCGACACAGAGAGCTACAGGTGTTAATGATTCAGTGACACAATTCGTGTGACAGTCACGCACCTTCCAGCACTGTCTAAGAGGGCTCCCATTGGGGACATGATTCCTTGTGGCAAACATGAAAGTCCCAAGCTCTGTGAGTGGCCCGTGAGCCCCCGGAGAGGTTAATGCTGTCACAATTTCAGTCCTATGACCCAGCATTCAATGCCGGGCTTACCAGAGTCCCAGAGAGGGCCGACGAGAGCAGATTAAGTGCTAGTTCTCACCAGCCCTTTGGCTCACTATCTGCAGAGTTTTGCACAAACTCCTAGAGCCCTCTGTGTCCAGCCCCTGCGTCCTCCCCTGCCCGACCTCTGGGCAGTCTCTACCTCCCTGTGAGGCCTCCATGGGGAGGACAGAGGCCCCTATATGGGAACTCTGGTGAGAACATTTTGGCTGTAGTGAGAAATAACACTCCACCCCTGGGAGGGACAGTCAAAGGGGAGGTGGCATTGCTGGGGGCCAGGGTGCAGGGGCTGCAGGGGCCGAGACACACCTGCTGTGAGGGGCAGCGGGCAGGAGGGCCACCCCAGCAACCCACCCCTACCCTCCAAGCCAGTGCTTCCCAGCCAGTCCTACCTGGACTTCCTGCCAGAAGATGCTGGAGCCTGGGAAGGTGCCCCTCTCCCCCGGAGGACAGCAGGACATAGCAGGGAGCAGGGACCAAGGCCAGGCTAGCAGGGGACAGCACAGGTCCCAGGTCTGTGCTCTCAGAGCCTCATCCAGACTGGTACTTCTAGCAGGCAGAATTGTATTTTAACTGGCTTTTGCTTGTCTGTTTAAAACTCGATAGTAAAGTCCAGAGCCACCCTGCTTTCTCCATGATGCTAACCAGTGGGCTCCTTAGAGATTGTGAACCTGAGCCCTGCCCTCATGTCTGGAGGTCACACTGATAACAGGAATTAGCACCTCTTGTTGAATCCAGAGTCTGTGACCTTCCTGGTCAGAGTCAGGGACATTAGTCTGCAGTGGAGTTTTTGTTTTTAAGTGTCTGACAGCTTATGATGAGTTTTTTCCCATCGTGAGGTCCATTTAAATTAATTTTCAAAAATAAAATAGTATTTATTTTTTGAGTAATTAATTGCAACCATATGGCTTAACTTTCAAAAGGACCAAATGATTTCCTTTTCAGTTCTGTCCCCTCCCTGTAGGCAACTGGAATGGCCAGTTTTTTTGTGAGTCTTTTCTAAGGTTTGTGCCCAGTCTACACATATACACGTACTGTTCTTCACACAAATTCTTATGTATTTTACACAAATTCCTATACCTTGCTGTTTGCACTTACACAGCATCTTGGAGACCTTTCTATGTCAGAATATGGGGTTTAGTGTCTGCATAACGTCCCACCATACAGCATATCATAATTCATGTACATAGTCTCTGCTTAATGGACGTTTGTCTGGCTACCATAGTGAGAGCAATCCTTTTACCATAATCATTGAGTGACAAAATCCAGTGACCTTCGAGTTCTCCAGGAAGATGTAGAAAGGGAAGAAAAGTTAATAGAAGTTTAAAGCAAGTCGGAAATAACAGGTAAACCTCTGACCTAGAAGTCAAGAGATACATGTAAATCCTAAAACTAATAACAAATTCTCCTCTCAAGTCTTTAGCGTATCACGATGTATAAAACAATTGAATATTGGGGCAGTGCCTGTGGCTCAAAGGGGTAAGGCGCTGGCCTCATATGCCAGAGGTGGCGGGTTCAAACCCAGCCCTGGCCCAAAACCGCAACCCCTGCCTCCCCCCAAAAAACAACAATAAACAATTCAATTCAATATCTGTTACCTCAGTGAGACTTTAGGGGGAAAAATGCTAAAATGTTTCTCCTTGACTCGCTAACTGATGACCTTAAATAAGTTTCTAATTTTGTGGTGTCCTACTTGTCCATTAAATAGGATAAGAAGAGTTCCTGCCTCATAGGGGCATTTCAAGGGTTAAATGGGCTGTTCAGGTAAAGAAACTAGGACAGGGTCTGTCACATGGCAAGAGTTCAGTGCATGGGGCTGCAGGTATTAGGGTCACTCTGCAGGTGAGCAAAAAACCCCACAGAGCAGTGAACAAACTCTCCTGGCTGCTAAAGAGCTGCTGCGGGAATACAGGTCACCAACCTGCAAATAAGACCAGGAGGCCTTAGGAATAAATTCATGAAACAATGACAGTGGCTCTGACACGCGGCCGTTGCAATCATTGCTGGAGGAATGTGACTGATCTTGATTGAGGGGATTAATCCAGCCTTCACTTACTACTGTAGTTCATCAAACCCTAAGACGCCGCTGGATGTAAGAAATATAGTTATTTTATGAGCTACTGAGAAGGGAAGGGAAGAAAGGGAAGAGAGAAGGAGAGAGGAAGGAAGGAAGGAAAGATGGAAAGAAGGAAGGAAGGAAGGAAAGAGGGAGGAAGGACGGAAGGAAGGAGGGCGCTAACTACAGTTGCCGGTCACTCTCCTGGTCAGCGAGCTGCTGACTGTCCCCTCCACACTTACCATCTGTGCTCTGCTCTGTGAGGCTGGAGCTGGGACCTGCACCCACACTGCCCTTTGCCAATGGGTGCACTTAGAGGAGAAGCGAGAAGGAACTTGCTTCTTTATGTTTACTTTAATTTCCTGCCAGTTCTGACCTTGGCAGCTGATTTTGGTTTCCAACTTTTGGCCACACCCAGAACCAGACTCGTGTGCCCTCAGCAGAAACAGTACCAGCAGGCAGTTCCCTCCCCCATGGGCCTTAGAGGCCCCCCTATTACTCCCCTATCAGCACCACATGGGCAGCACCCCCTCTTCAGAGGTTCTTTTTAACATCTCGGTTCCCTGACATCTGCTTATTCAATTCCCTGTTAACACAGGGAATTCTTGCCATTAAAATAATTAGATTTGGATTCTATTTTTCTGCCTAGATTCATGGATTGGTAAATGAAAGTCTTGGAATTGATGAAATGAAATACTGCCACAGGGGATTTATAGATGTCAATGTTGATGGCCTCTTTGGAGAGTTCTTGTTGACCCCACTGCGGAGTCCAGAGGGAAGAAGTGCCCTGCTCAAGGTCACATAGCTTAAGGTGGAAGCTGGACCACGCTGCCAGCTCCTAGGCCGGCTGGCACTCTCTGCTGACTCTCCAGAGGGCCCCACCCCCGCTCCTGGGATGGACAGGCCAGTGGCTCACAGTAGGCTGTCCTCTCTAATCCCTCCATTTCTTCCAGGAAGTACACTTTGCTGGCCAACAATGGCTTTGCCATTTCTGCTGCGTTGCTGATGGCCTGTTCTCTGCAAGCAGGAGCCTTCGAGATGCTCATCGTGGGACGCTTGCTCATGGGCATAGATGGAGGTGAGACCACCCTGATGGACAAGGGGGCAGTACCACATTTCTTGGCATGTTTTAAAATATGAGAGGTGTTTGGGGCTGTCGCATGACTAGGAGTCCTACTGGGATTGCATTGCTAAAGCCTGAGGCTGCTAGAACCCTGTAGAAAGTGGGATAATCTGGGGGAGAAGCAATTCTGCTTATGATTTTCTAGGCCCCCAGCTGAGAAATGCTGGGCAGGGCAGACCTGGATGGTCTTCTGCATGTCACGCCTTCTGCTTCAGCACCTTCATCATGTGGTGACACTCTGAGGTTATTTGTGGCTTCCAAGGGAGCGTTCGTGAGGATGTGCTTCCCATCAGAGCCTCTGACTGGCTTGTTCCTTCATTCACTCACCATTCTCAGAGACTCGTGATGCCTGTGAAAAGACCCTCTCCCTGGGGCTCATGGTCTAGTGGGGCAGGCAGGTGCATAGTTAATGTGTCAGTAAGTCACAGCAGGTCCTAGGAAGAAAACAAGATGGAAAAGGGGATAGACAGCCATCAGGGAAGACTGCTCGGAGGAGGCAACGTGAGTACAGACCAAGAAGAATCCAGGCAGAACTGAGAGGATACCCAGGAAATCGGGGTACTGCAGGGGGAAGGGTGTGCTGGTTCTGAGAGGGAGGGTGTTTAGCATGTCCCAGGAGGAGGAGTAGTGAGGTCAGTGTGCCTGGGGCCTCCGTGAGGACTGCAGGGGAGTGAGCGTGAGGGGAGGTCAGGAGACTGTTGTTTCAGCATGGCCCTTCCTGCTCTGTTGTAGGGAGGAGAGCTCGGGTGGAGGCAGCAGTGGGCTCAGTGGAGCCAGCTGTCTCAGGGGGGTGCGAGGGTGGGAGCTGGGGAAAGGCAGCAGCTTTTGGGCTGGGGGTGAGAAAGCAGAGACTCAGAATACATTTCCAAACAAATAAACTCTGCTTTCTTTCTAAATAGGCAGATGTGTGAAGTGTCACTTGTAGGCATTGGGTGGGAAGACTACTAGCCTTAGGGTTAGGAATTCCTGGGTTTGGATCCTGGCTGTGGCACCTGCCAATTTCTGACTATTGCTAAGTGACTTAATGGATCTGAGCCTCGGTATCTCCTTTTCTCCATTTGTAAAATGGAGATAATAATGCCTACTTCAAAGGGCTGTAATAAGGCTGAAGTGAAGCTATATGTTTGTGTGTGCGGAGCCCTAATCTGAAAATTCAAAATCCAAAATGCTCCAAATCTGAAACCTTTTGAGTACCAACAGTGGAAAATTCCATGGGCCGCGTTTAATAATTTCACACAATTATTAAAAATACTGTATACGATTACCTTCATGCTGTGCGCAGAAGGTTTATATGAGACACAAATGAACTTCAAGTTTACACTTGGGTCCCACTCCCCAGATCTCTTACCATGTATATGCAAATATTCCAAAACCCCCCAAAATAAAAAATCCCAAACATTTCTGGCCCTAAGCATTTCAAATAAGGGAGAACCAAGCTGTATGAGCTTGTTAAAGGCTAATTTCCTTCCTTGTTGGTGTGGTAAGATCCAAGGAAGCTGGGCACATTGGTGCAACCTTTAGTCCCAGGTTCTCTGGAGGTTGAGGAGGGAGGATCACTTGAGCCCAGGAGTTCAAGCCTGTAGTGCACTTTGGCTGCCCCTGTGAATAGCCACTGCACTCCAGCCTGGGTGACATCATGAGATCCCATCTCTAAGGAAAAAATTTTTTTAAAAAGCTGAGGGTAGGTAGGGTGCATGGCTCAGTCTACAATCCTAGCACTCTGGGAGGTCAGTAGATCACCTGAGCTCAGGAGTTGGAGAGCAGCCTGGGCAACAGCGAGACCTCATCTCTAAAAAAGAGCCAGGTATTGTGGCAGGCAACTGCAGTCCCAGCTACTTGGGAGGCTGAGGCAAGAGGATCACTTAAGCCCAAGAGTCTGAGGTTGCTGTGAGCTGTGATATCATGGTAATCTACCAAGGGGGACAAACTGAGACTCTGTCTTAAAAAAAAAAAAAAAAAAAAAGCTGAGGGTACCGGGCTTTACGAGTGAGCTGAGCAATGGAAATGTGTGCCAGGGGGAGTTGAGCAGGGGAGTGGGCAGGGGAAACAACATCAGGGAGAAGAGGCCTCACTGCCCTGCTTGGTGGGGGGTGGTGGTGGTAGTGGAGGGGTTGGTCTCAGGGGCTATCAGCAGCACCAGCTGCTCATCTTGGCTCCTCATGGCCTCTCACTCTGTGCTAGGGGAGCCCAGGTTTCTTCACACAGAGTTCTTAGGGCTCCAAAGAGCAGCAAGAGGAGAAAGTCCTAATGTATAGCACTTTGTTAAGCATGTTTGCTAATGGCCCCTTGGTCCAAGTGAGTGCCATGGCCAGGTGCAGAGTCAGTGCCAGGGACGACTAACTACTTAAGGATGTGGATGCTGGGAGGGTGTGGAATCTGGGCCGTGGCAGGAGCAGCCTACCCACTGCCTCCTTCCCACCAGGCCAAGAGACATTACACCTGTGTTACAGGAAGGCCTCCCTAGTTGGGTAATGTAAAAATTAAATGATCTACCAGTTATGACAGGTACTTAGCACAGTTCCATGCCTGGGAATGCCGGTGGTATCATGGCTTTTTTTTTCTTTTTTTTTTATTGTTGGGGATTTATTGAGGGTACAAGAATATCATGGCTGTTTTTGTTTGATTTTTATTCTTAGTAATAAAATGCAGGTCCAGGATTTGGGCCCAGATAGTCTGGTTTCAAAGGCCCTGCCTACTTTGAAGAAAGGCCTAGTGAGGTTGGAGCACAGATCTTTGGAAGTCCTTTCCTGAGAGAGGCAGCTGACATTCTGTCTCGCAGGCAGTGTTATATTTTATCCTTTTAGCCTCTTTCTTGTTGCTCCAACTATCTGACTAATCTGGGGAGGTGGCCCTGGTCACCTATAACTAGCTGCTTCCCTAACTAAAAGTAAGCGCATTCACAGATGCTACTTTTCCAAAACCGCAGGTAGAGAACAAATGTCTTTCAAACACTTTTTCCCTGTGAGATCTTCCTTCATATGAAGGAAGAAGGGGAGAAGGAGGGAAGGAAAGCCTGGCTCTTCCTGACTTCCAGCATGTGGGGCCTGCCCGCTCTTCTCGACCGTTGTTCTCACTGCACCCTCTCAAAATAGAGGAGGAATTTGAGGGCATTGGAGACGAGACAATTGTCAGAAAGAGAGGGAAACTGCTAGTCACAACCTGAACTGGCTGCCCTGCTCATCATCAGTGATTCAAAGCCAGATGATAGATGCGGAGGCATCAGGACGCGCAAGGCTCTCAGACTTGCTGATCAAGCCAGGGTCTCAGGAAGTGTGTGGAACGGTAGCAAACACAGGTCACCCTTCTCGTTCTGGACTGTCTTATTCTAAAAAGTTTAATGGAGAAAAAGCAAACACATCCGTTTTTACATTAGAAAAACAAAACATGAAACAGTATGGCGTTGGAGGTAAAATTCATACACAGCGTTTGTGTTTGTGGAAGGCTGTACGGGACATGTCCTGCCACACTCCCGGGGGTGCAAGGCCACATCTGCTGACTGTCAATGAGTCAGCGGGACTGGTTTCTTTTGAAGACTCTGATGGGAAATCTGTTCCAGGCCTCTCTCCCACCTGCCAGTGGCTGATGGAAACCCTTGGCGTTCCCTGGTTTGCTGCCACGCCACTCCAGGCTCTGCCTCCTCGTCACGGGGCTTTCTCCCTGTGTCTGTGCACCATCTTCACTTGATTACCTCCACCAAGACCCTGTTTCCAGATAAGGTCACATTCCCATGTAACAGGAGTCAGGGCTTCAGCATGTGTTGGGGGGGGACACGATTCAACCCACTGCAGGATGTGACTCTGAATGGGGACAGGAAGGTTAGGAAGCCTGTGGAGCTCTGAGAATGGAGTGTTCCAGATAGACAGAAGAGCAAGGCTGACGTGTCACACCCAGAATGAGCCTGGAGAGCTCAGTGAACCCCAAGGCTGGGGCACCTGGGACCATGAGTGGCTGGAATGAGGTCAGAGGTCAGGAGAGGCTGCTTAGTGCAGCACAAAGGACCCGGAATGACCAACCGCCCTGGTTTGTCTGGGACTGGGGGAGTTCCCAGCATGGATGGTGGTGGCACCAGGCAAAATGGGGTGAGCTAGCCACCTGGGGGCAAGCTGAGCCTATCATACAGGCCCCATCCTTGTTCACCACCAGTTTAGCTGATTGTGGCCCCCTTTCTGTGTCATCTCACAGGGACAAGCAGGAACAGCCAGCATTTATTGACAGCTTAGTGCTGGGTGCCCTGCTAAGCGTCTGACATAGGGTCAGTGAGCACGTGGTACCCGTGTGATGGCATCGGTCACTGTCCTACCTGTACAGAAGGCCCAGCTCCCCTGCCCTACGGGATTCTTGTTTCCTTACTATGTTTGTGAGATGATGAGCATTTCCCCTAGTGGGTAGGAGGAACATCAGGTTAAGGACACTAACAGTTTTTAAGCGCTCTTCAGGTGACCGCATGAGAGCCAGGGGCCTTACATGCACTGGTTTCATTACTGCCCGACAAGAGCAGGCTGCAGGCGTTATATCATTTTGCAGATGAGCAAGCAGAGACTGAGAGTGGGGCACTTGATCCAGCTCGCCAGGACTCGTCTCTAAGGCAGGGCCTTCTCCCCTCCATTGCCCTGTCTGCCTAGCAACAATGCACTAAATTGATCTATGGCCATCCTATTTTTCCTGGAGGCCATGTACCCAGGATATATGTATTTTGGACAAAAATTCAACTGGTCTATGTGTGACTTTCCAGATATCACATTTCCATCTCTTTGCTGCTTACACGTGTTTGCTTTGAGTGGTGAACCAAGTATCCTGGGTTAAGATGCAATGAATGAGATTCTCGGTTTGCAAACTGGGGAACAAATTCCTTTCATTAATTTTTTGTTAGGAAGGGCTTCTCTGAATGCTAGCAACTGGGGTGAATTCAGCTCAACCTGAAGTGTACTTATTGGTCCCTAAAGTATGTCAGAAAATAGGCTAGAGCCATTGGGCAACCAAGGTAGGGAAGGCCTTTTTGATGCCTTCATAATCTGGTGAAAAATTAGGCAATAGTAATAATGCTAATTTTTACTAATTTTATAGCATTTTACAATGAGTAGGCACTGAGTACATCTTTATTTATTTATTTATTTATTTATTGAGACAGAGCCTCAAGCTGTCGCCCTGGGTAGAGTGTCGTGGCATCACAGCTCACAGCAACCTCAAACTCCTGGGCTCAAGCGATTCTCCTGCCTCCACCTCCCAAGTAGCTGGGACTACAGGTGCCCACCACAATGCCTGGCTATTTTTGGTTGCAGCCGTCATTGTTGTTTGGGGGGCCCGGGCTGTATTTGAACTCGCCAGCTCAGGTATATGTGGCTGGCGCCTTAGCCGCTGGAGCCACAGGCGCCGAGCCCACTGAGGACATCTTAACTGTCACAGAGATCTCATGACATTAAGCTCAATACTTATCCCCATATTGTGGTTAGAGAAACAGAGACTGAGAGAAGCTAACAGCCCCACCCAACATCCTATAGGGTGTAAGTTGCAGGGACTCGACCGAGGAGGCCGTGTGACTCCAGGACATGCAGTCTGTGCTCTAAACAAGCAAAAAATCCTCCCAGGATAAGTGCATTTCTCCACTTACAGGCCTACAAAGGGCCTTAAGAGTAACCTTGCCCAGCTATGGGAGGAAACAAGGATTGTCTTTTTTTTTGAAACCGACAAGGCCTCATATTATTTTTTCTAGCAGGCCCATTGTATGTGCAGTTAACATTTTGCAAAACATCTATATAACTATTCTTTTTTATCCAGAATATCTGTCATAAGCCTCCGAACATGTAAATTTTTCACAAAGGTAATGAAATCATAGGTGGGTGGCCTATTCTATAAAATGAGTATAATAGTATCTGCCATAACCGAGTTTCATAATTTATATAAAGAGAAATGTTAGCTGGTGGCAAAAGTTCAAGTTCTAGAACCAGAGGCCTGTTGGGATTGTACTGGGTAGAATAACTTCTTTGGGTATCTCTGGATATTACTTGGCAATTTCAGCAACTTACTCAACCCCTCTGTGCCTTGGTGTCCTCATCTTAAAATGAAGATAATGATAGTATGTTTACTTCAAAGTCTTGATATAAAAGAAGTAAATTAATTAATATATACAAGGGTTGTTTGGAAAGTATCCATCCATGTATGTCTCTGTCTTTCATATTAAAACCTTTGTATACAGAAATGAGAATGATCCCTGCTACTTGCTAAGCACTATGTATGTTAGTTATAATCACTACCATCACTATCACTACCACCATTACTACCACCACCACCACCTCCACCATCATGGCCATCATCATCACCACTACCATCATTATCACCATCACCACTACCATCACCACCACCACTACCATCACCACCACCATCACCATCACCATCACCACTACCATCATTACCACCATCATCATCACCACCACCATCCATCATTATCACCACCACTACCCCCTCCACCACCATCACCATCACCACTACCATCATTATCACCACCACCATCACCACCACCACCACCTCCACCACCATTACCACCATCACCATCATAGCTATCACCATCACCACTACCATCATTACCATCATCACCATCACCACCACCATCACCATCATCACTACCATCATTATCACCACCACCTCCACCATCATTACCACCATCACCATCATGGCCATCACCATCACCACCACTATCACCATCATCACTACCATAATTATCACCACCACCATCACCACCATTACCATCATGGCCATCACCATCACCACTACCATAATTATCACCACCACCATCACCATCACCACTACCATAATTATCAACACCACCATCACCGTCACCACTACCATCATTATCACCATCACCTCTACCACCATTACCACCATCACCATCACAACTACCATCATTATCACCATCACCTCCACTACTACCTCCACCACCACCACCTTCAGTTCCCAGCCATACTTTAGGTATTAAATGATAAAGTGGGTGTGAAAGCCATTTGTGCAAAGTGCTGGGAATGATGCTATGGCTACGGCACTATTTAATGTCAAGGGAGTGCCACTCCCAGGGGAAGATGGCTCACATATTCTGCTGTTCTCCCTCCACAGGCATTGCCCTCAGCGTACTGCCCATGTACCTGAATGAGATCTCTCCCAAGGAGATCCGCGGCTCCCTGGGGCAGGTGACTGCCATCTTCATCTGCATTGGCGTGTTCACTGGGCAGGTGCTGGGTCTGCCAGAGCTGCTGGGGAAGGTAAGTGTGGTTCTCAGGATAAACCATCTGTTCTCATCTCATGTAATCACAGCAGGGGGTGATGTGGAAGCCATTCCTCCAAAATCTTGTCCTTCTACATGTGTTTGACAGTTCCTGAGTGTCCAAGCCTTTTATTTATTATTAGAGACAAGTTATTGTTGAGTTCCTTTGAGTTGAGTTTGATTTTTTTTTTTAGGACATAAAGAATATATAATAACTTCAAACCTTACAGAATGTTTAAATCTACCCACCTAATAACTATTGATAAAAGCTCAATTTGTATTAATTTAGGCTTTGTTCTGTGATTTACAAACATATATAAGCATATATTCTTTGTTGTGGTGGTTTTTAAATGGAATTATGCCATACAAATTATTCTAAAACTTGCTGTTTTCATTTAATATATTTTGGGCATTTTTCCAAGATGTTAACTTAGATCAACTCCACTCTTGTGTCTTTGTTTTTTTCCTAAATAAATAATTACACAGTCTTCTGTTTTTGGTTTACCATTTAGGGAGCAGGAGGATGTGAATTTGAACCCCAGTTCAATAATTTACTTGCTGTGTGGCCTTGGCTGGGAGAAATGCCTCACTTAAGTTGGGTGGGGTGGAATTAAGGAAAGCTTCCCAGTAGACGTGGCCTCTACATTGAGTCTTGCAGGGTGAGCAGGAGTGACATAGGTGATGCTGAGGATTGAGAGAGAGGACATAGGGGAAAAGGGGATAACTAAAGAAAAGGTTGGAGATGGGACCCAGGCCTGTGAAGGAACTTGGCTGCTCAGGGGCTGAGGGGAAGGCATGCGTGATGAGGGTATGAGATGAGGCACCCTCCTTGAGCATCTACAGACGGGGAACTGGGAGCCCTGGGTGGCACTAGAGCAGGAGAGCGATGTGGCCAGATCGTGTCAGAGGTGGCTCTGGGGAGGTGGGAAGGGAGAGATCAGGTATCAGATATGTGTGGTGAGGGGAGGATGAACAGGGACCGGGGTGGTGGCTGTGGGGATGGGATATGAGTGGGCTCAAGACCAGGAAGGAAGCAGAGTCCACAGGGCCTGCTGCCAGGTTATCTGATGAGGACACAGGAAGGAGAAAAGCTGGATGCAGCCCAGGACGTGGACGCTTTCCCTCCCCAGTCCCAGGAGAAGGGTGGTGGGACAGTGATGATCTCAGTGCCGATAGTGGCGAATGCCCCCTGAGACCCTGCCCCAGACTGGACCCAGCACTTGAACAGGGCATGACAGACAACCGGTCCCGTGAAGCTGAGCGCTCAGAGGGAGAGGCGAGCAGTGCAGGCAGTCACAACACACAGCCACAGCACGCAGCAAATGCTCACAGCACTAAACACGTATTGCTGAGCCCTTCAAGTCCTAACAGCTGTTCTTTGAAAAGAGCTGACAAAGGTGAAGCGCAGAACTCATCTGAGAGCCGGGACCAGAACCCAGGCCTGTCTGCTTTCAAACCCACGTGTGGGGCATCTCAGCCCAGAGCTCTCTGGGAGTGCTGGCACTCTGGGAGGAAGGTGGGGATACTGCCCCAGGTGCAGGAGCCTCTCTGCTTCTAGAGTCAGCCCCTTGCTCTTTCAGTGGAAGGCTTTATAAGCTAAAGAATCACTGTATTACAATTTCAATTTTTTTTTGAATATTTGGATAATTTTTCATCGTAGTAAAGTACACATGACATAAAATTTTACCATCTTGACCACTCTTTTATTGACTTATTTATTTTTTTTAAGACAGAGTCTCACGATGTCACCCTCAGTAGAGTGCAGTGGCATCACAGCTCACAGCAACCTCAAACTCTTGGGCTTAAGCGATTCTCTTGCCTCAGCCTCCCAAGTAGCTAGGACTACAGGTGTCCACCACAATGCTATTTTTTTGTGTTCTTGTTATAGTTGTCATTGTTGTGTAGCAGGCCCAGGCCAGGTTCGAACTCGCATGCCTTGGTGTATGTGGCCAGCGTCCTAACCAATGAGCTACGGGCACTGAGCCATTTTGGCCACTCTTAAGTGTGTTTTCCTATGGCATTATGAATGATTTTTCATATCTCAGTCAATCAAGGTCACCTGAGAGGCATCTGCTTCTGGCCTCTTATTATTGATCCTTAGTAACCTCAATGTAACTTCGAGTGCCATTGACTTATGTTTAAAGAAGATTTCACAGAGTCCACATGAAGGAATGTTCCTTTAAGACCCTCCAAACCGATTAGCAGGCTAGTCAAACAGGGGGCAGAATTTGCAAGCAGAGTCTAGCTGTCTCTGCAATGTCCTGAAAGGGACCTTGAAAGTGGAAAACAAGATAAGTTAATGCACGTCTCAGTTAAAGGTTTCACCTGCTGTTTACAGACAAATGGCTGAATAAGTTTTTGTGGCTGCTCTGCATGGTTTCTTTGTACTCTTATCTCATAGACCAATTGCTGTCAACTGGCTTACTATTATCAAGTGTACTGCAGACTTTAGTGTTGTTAAGAGTATATAAGCTTGGCTCGGCACCTGTGGCTCAACGGGCTAAGGCTCCAGCCACATACACCTGAGCTGGTGGGTTCGAATCCAGCCTGGGCCTGCCAAACAACAATGACTGCTGCAACCAAAAAATGGCTGGGCATTGTGGCCAGGGTGCCTGTAGTCCCAGCTACTTGGGAGGCGGAGGCAGGAGACTCGCTCGAGCCCAGGAATTGGAGGTTGCTGTGAGCTGTGACGCAACAGCACTCTATCCAGGGTGACAGCTTGAGGCTCTGTCTCAAAAAAAAAAAAAAAAAAAAAAAAAGAATTGCCTTGGCTGCATGGGTTTTTTTCTGGTTCCATACAAAACGAAGAATTATTTTTTCCAAGTCTTAAAAGCATGATGTTGGTATTTTAATAGGGAGAGCATTGAATCTGTAGATTGTTTTGGAGAAGTATAGACATTTCAACAATGTTGATTCTTCCCAGCCATGAGCATGGTATGTTCTTTCACTTGTTAATATTCTGCTATTTCTTTTCTTAGGGGTTCATAGTTTTTTTTATAAAGGTCCTTCACCTCTTTTGTGAGGTGTATTCCTAGGTATTTCATTTTCTTGGGAGCTACTGAGAAGGGTATTGTGTCCTTTATTTCCTTCCCATCTTGGCTGTTCTTGGCTTATACAAAGGCTACTGATTTGTGGACATTGATTTTATATCCTGAGACATTACTGTATTTTTTGATCACTTCCAGGAGTCTTGTGGTTGAGTCTTTGGGGTTCTCTAAGTATAAGATCATATCATCAGCAAAGAGGGAGAGTTTCTGTCCCCAACTGGATGCCTTTAATTTCCTTCTCTTGCCTGACTTTATTGGCTAGAGCTTCTAGCACTATGTTGAATAGTAGTGGCAATAGAGGACACCCTTGTCTTGTTCCAGTCCTGAGTGGAAAAGCTTTCAGTTTTACTCCATTCAGTATAATATTGGCTGTGGGTTTGTCATAGATGGCTTCAATCAGTTTAAGGAATGTGCCGCTAATGCCTAAATTCTTCAGCATTCTAATTAGGAAAGGATGTTGTGTTTTATTGAATACTTTTTCTGCATCTATTGAGAGGATCATATGGTCTTTGTTTGTGGTCCTGTTGATATGGTGAATTATGTCTATGGATTTGCATATGTTAAAGCAGCCTTGCATCCCTGAGATGAATCCTTGGGATTCATACTTGGTCATGATGTATGACTTTTTTAATGACGAGCTGTAATGTATTTGCTAGGATTTTACTGAGAGTTTTTGCAACTATATTCATTAGTGAGATTGATCTGTAGTTCTTTTTTTTAATTTTCTCTATACATATACATGTGTTTATTTGGTTTCCACTTTTTGCCGTCACATAATTAAAAAGGCTTTAAATTTAATAACAATAACAATGTTTAAGATAAGGACTAGAAACAAAATCCTCATAAAGAATGAACAAAGATAAATACATTCAGAAAAGAAATCAGATGATTGCTGCAACAAAATATTGAACAATATTAATAATAATGCAAAAAAAGTAACATTCACATTGTCAGATAGGAGTATGTCTATCATAGAATGCTTTGACTCTGAGGTTCAGTATGGAGTCATCAGTTAAGTTATTATTTTCTTCCCCAAAAAATAGACAACTAATATTTATAAATGAAAGTAAAAGATACTTTAAAAAAAAAGATCATCCTAAATGTTATAGACAATAGAAAAAGAAGCAATACTTTAAAATTATTCTACTTCATCGGGATACACCTGATACTAAAATTGGAAGAAATATATTGTTGTACAGGGAAATCACAAACATAATTTGTAATTATGTAAATTATTTTAATTTTGACCAAAGTGTATTACTTGAACATTAATTTTTAATTCACTTAATTAACTTGTTAATATGTTGTTTTAATTCACTTGATTAACTTGTTAATATGTTGTTTAGGATATTGCATACTCATTTATAAGTGAAATATGTTTGTAATATGTATGTAGTTCTTCTTTTTAGTTGGGTCTTTTCCTGGTTTCAGTATCAGGGTGATGTTTGCTTCATAGAATGTGTTGGGGAAGATTCCTTCTTCCTTGATATTTTGAAATAACTTCTGCAGGATGGGTATAGGCTCTTCTTTGAAGGTTTGATAGAATTCTGGTGTGAGGCCATCCAGACCAGGGCATTTTTTTGTTGGGAGTTTTTTTGATTATTTCTTTGATCTCATTGCTTGAAATTGGTCTGTGCTGAAGGTCTATTTCATCTTGATTAAGTCTAGGGAGGGGGTGTAATTCCAAGTATTGATCCATTTCCTCTACATTGTCAAATCTCTGGGAATAGAGTTTCTTGTAATATTCCAAAATAATCTCTTGTGTCTCTGTGGCATCTGTTGTTATTTTCCCTTTATCATTCCTGATTGAAGTTACTAGAGATTTTACTTTTTGGTTTCTAGTAAGTCTGGCCAATTTGTCTATTTTATTTACTTTTCAAAAAACCAGCTTTTTGTTTCATGGATTTTTTGAATGATTTTTTGTTTTCAATTTCATTAATCTCTGATTTAATTTTGGCTATTTATATCTTCTGTTTGGTTTAGGGTTAGATTGTTCTTCTTTTCCAATTCCATAAGGTGGTTTGTGAGTGTGCTGATGTGTTCACTTTCATGGTTTTTCTTTTGGAATTTTTTTTTTTCCACTTTCATGTTTTTGAAGGTAAGCATCTAGTGAGATAAATTTTCCTCTCAGGACTGCTTTAGCTGTATTCCATAGGTTTTGGTATCTTGTATCATCATTGTTGTGTTTGAGGAAACTAACAATTTCCTCTTTAATCTCTTCCTGAACCCAACTATCATTCAGCATAAGGTTGTTTAGTTTCCAGGACTTTGTGTGGGGATGGACAATTTTGTTGGAGTTGAGCTTCACTGTTATGGCCTTGTGGTCTGAGAAAAGACATGGTATAATTTCTGTTTCTTTAATTTTGCTGAGATTTGCTTTGAATATTAGGATGTGATCTATTTTGGAGTATGTGCCATGAGCTGATGAGAAAAAAAAATATTCTTTTACTCTGGGATGGTATGCTGTGTATATGTCTATTAATACCATTTGATCTGGAGTCACAATTAAATCCTTTGTATCCTCTAAACTGTTAGAATCAGTTTAGAAGATCTGTCCAGTCTGTCAGGGGGTTGTTGAAGTCCCTGACTATTAAGGTATTATGGGATATCATATTGCTCAGACCCCGCAAAATCTGTTTCATAAATCTGGAAGCATTTAAGTTGGGCATGTAAATGTTCAGTATTAAGATGTCTTCTTGTTGTATTATTCTTTTGACTAGTATGAAGTGTCCATCTTTGTCTTTCTTAACGAAAGTAGCTCTGAATCTGATTGTATCTGAGAATGACATTGCAACCCCTCCTTTCTTATGATTTTTCATTTACCTGAAACACTGTTTTCCATCCCTTAACCCTGAGTCTTGACTTATCCTTCAGGGCTGGGTGTGTGTCCTGGAGACAACGTATGGATGAATTGTGTTTTTTCATCCAATCAGCCAGCCTGTGTCTCCTCAGTGGGGAATTCAATCCATTGACATGTATTGAAAGTAACAATAGATGTGGTAGAATTCTATTCATCTTATTATGAGGTAATTTGTTGTGTAGTTTAATCCTTTGTGCCATTGTGGAAGCTAAATTCCAGCCTTTGGCCTCTAGCTGTTTACTGTGGAAGTGGTTCATTGTGGTGTTCAGTGTTGAGGATAGGTCTAAGTATTTTCTGTAGAGCTGATTTTGTTGTGACGAATTTCCTCAGTGTTTGTATATCTGCAAACAATTTGATTTCTTCATCAATTTTGAAGCTAAGTTTGGCAGGATACTGGATTCTAGATTGAAAATTATTTTGTTTAAGGATGTTGAAGGTGGATGACCTGAGCGTCCTGCCTTTTGAGCCCTTGAGTTCTCTGTGGTAAGGCCAAGGTCCTGACCTGTTGATGGGGGGCAGAGGGGTCCCCAGGAGGCCAGTGTGGAAGTCAGCAAAGTCGTCTTTTTCAGTGTCCTGTTTTCTCATGTGAGCGCAGACTCCAGGTGTGTGAAAGCACTTGTTTGCTGTGACCTCTTTCCCTTAAAACTCTCTAGCCTTCATTCAAGCCCTGTAAGAAAAGCACTTTTGATTTTTGTTGAGAATATAAGAAGAAACTTTTAATCTGTGTTAAAATTATTCAAGTCCCAGTCACCCAGCAACAAGCTCACCTGGTGAGAATCATCCACATTCTCCAGGGACTTGGAAATCATAGCTTTCCTCTTTGAAATGAAGACTCTCATTTTGGGACATGACCCAGATGTTTTCTGTAGCCAGAAAAAACATTCAGATGGGCCTGGAGCAGTCACAAGATGAATTTATTTTGGAGGGAAATAGGAGAAAAGAAAATAAGAGCTTGTTATCTTCACATTCTTTCTGCCACCTTGGAGTCCCTGGCACGTTCATGCCCAGATTCCTTTAAGTGACATTCAGAACTCTCAAAATACATCCCCTGGGCCAGCACCATGGCACCACCTGGAAAGGACTAGTTAGAAATGCAAATTCTCATCCCTGCCCTGGCCAATTCCTGCTGAAGCAGAATTCTGGGACCCAGAAGTCATGTTTAATTTCAAACCCTTTTGTGTAGCCAGGTGCATCTAAAATCGGCTTTAATAAGCCCTTGGCAATTCTTTTGTAAAAAAAAATTATCAAATGTTTCCTCGTCCATATTCATTACTGATTCCCTTATTTGCCCCAGCAAGGTTTAGACGTCACAGAGATGGCAACATTCCAGGCACTCACGAGCTGGCCCCTCTGTCCCTCCACCTCACAGAATAGCTGAGTCCAGAAGATGGCACGTTGAGATCACCTGAGCATTCACAAAAAGACCTCAGGGCCCCATTCCAGATCTCCAGGAGCAGTGCCCCAGAATCTTCATTTTCACCAGACTCCCTGGGGTGGTTCTTACATGCAGCAAGGGTGGAAGATGCCCACTCTGGCCTAGTGTCCCATTTCTGGACCCCATGGTGCGGGTCCTACCTCCCAGCCCTGCCTTTGTCCTGGCCCTGTTGCCAGGTCTACACAAAGGGCAAGGGAACTAATGGTTTCCCGAGGCTATTTTGAAGATGGAACCTCAAGGTTCAGACAAGCTTCAAGGTCATTCTGCCACATTCCAGATGACATGACTTCAAGAACTATTGAATTTATCTTTGTCTCCCTCACCCAGAATGGGCTTCTTCCACCTTTGCTGTGGGTTAGGAACTACCCCAGGGAGTCTGGTGAAAATGAAGATTCTGGGGCACTGCTCCTCGAGATCTTAATTCTCCTTCTCTACACCTCATTTCCCTTTCTTTCTTTTTTTTTTTAGTTTAAAGGCTTTTATTCTTTTTCCAACATTCTTTTTTCAAATTCTGAACACATTTTGAGAACTCTACACCTCATTTCACTACCTCCCCTGGCTGTGGTCACCCCTCAGGGCCTATCAAGAACGTTCCCTCTTGAAACGGCTCCTTGCCTGTGAGCTACTACAAGTAGCTGTTCCCACCCCAGCCTTCTCCACATAGCACTCCCCTCTCATGGACTCACTGTGTTCCGAGCTGCACTAAGTGTGCACACACCTGTTCTCATCTGGGACGAAGGCCAGAGTTACCTTCTCCGTGTCATCATAGAACCCACTCTGGAGGCTGCAGCCTTGAGCCACTCACTCATTGTGGAGGGGACACACATTTCCCTTGAGCTTAGGGTTACAAACAAGACCCCGATTCGTGACCTGTCTGCTACTTCCTTGCATCCTCAGAAGATTACGACAGCCCCAGAGCTTACCTGCTTTGATGGGTGTGGCAGAGACTCAGGCCACCGAGCATTTGGAGGGCTGTGGCCTTGGGTGAGTCACCTCTTCTGACCTCAAGTTCACTGTCAGTGGAAGGAAGGGGTTGCAAATGTAACATTAAACTAATTTCAAGTCTTCTGTCTGCTGGAGCTTGTGACGTGATGTCTGTTGCTGCTGGTGACCTGTGTCCCTGGGCGGGGGCACCTCAGCCCCTCAGTCAGCTCAGCTGGTCTCTCCATCCACAAACAAGGAAGGCTGAAGGGAGACAAAGATAAATTTAATAGTTCTTGAAGTCATGTCATCTGGAATTTTACAGAAAGTCTTTGAAGCTTGTCTGACCTTTGAGGTCCTATCTCCAACACAGCCTTAGGGAAACCATTAGTTCCCCTGCCCTTTGTGTAGGCCTGGAGTGGGGGCAGAAAGTTTCCTGAGCCCACCGGGTGACTCTGGAGTGGGGGCATGGCTGTGGAGCAGGACTGGACCTTTAGCCCTGCCATGGTCCTCTGACCACCAAGTCCAGCTCTGCTGATTGCCCCACACAGCGGCTGCCTCCTTAGCAAGGAGACTGTGAGCCCTGTGGTTTCCCAGCAGTGGACTTGGACTCTGAATGAACCACCCCAACTGCTCCATCTGGGGCAGGTGCATCTGCATTACAGGTAAGCCGGCAGAGGCTCTGTGAGGCTGGGACCCGCTCCGTCCCCCCTGAGCTGGGGTGTGCCTGTCTAGCACGTGTCTCTCCGTCCCTCTGACTTCCAGTTTCCCCACTTGGAGATGTTTGTCCACGCAGCTGAGGGAGATTAAGTGGTCAGAGTGGGAGGATAAAATTTGCAAAGTTCTCGCCTGTGCCAACAGTGGGCTTTATTCACCATGTCTTATTTAATCCTTGCCTCAACCTGGGAAGTAGGAGCCGTTAGCATCACACTTTTACAGGTTAGGAAACAGAGGCTCAGAGTGGAAACCTTGCCCAGAGCTACCCGGCAGGGATCTTGGAGCATGACCTGAGCCTGGGAGGGGTTCCTCAGGGGTTCCTGGGAGGGGAGCCTGTGTGAGGCCCCCTCTTCATGTGTGGTGGCTTCCTCCTCTGTGATGACAGGAACATCTCATTTTCCTCTTGTGACCTCTGGTGGCTGTGCCCACTTCCTAGAAGACAGATACGAGATGCTTTTCATGGATGGTAAAAGCCCTCCTCCACTTCTGGAGGGGCTGTCACATGTCAGGAATTATGCTGAGCTCTTCCCATGTCTCCTGTTGTCCCCGTGACCCACAGAGGTGAACCGTCTGCCTCCTGGCCCGTGGTCCGCTGAGGTCCTAGCCCAAGGCAGGCTTGGAGGAAGTGGAGGAGAGGGAAGAGGGGTCATTCAGTCCATTCGGTCATGATTGTTATTTTGGACTGCCCATTCTGATGTCTAAGCTGAAACTGTGACACTAGGTAAGACTCTGTCAGTCTGTAAAACCAAGAAGAATAGAGCTGAGCCCCTGGCAGGGGTGGAGAAAGAACCTCCACGGGTTAAATGATAAAGGCGCCAAGGAGGCGGAGAGCAGGCCTGGATTTTGAAGTCCTCTGGGCTGTGCTGAGGTGACAGGAAACTATATTTGTAACAGACTGAGCAGGGAGCAGGGCACTCCATAAACGTCACCCGTTATGAGAATAATAGCCTGAATCTAAAGAAATATAAAGAAAAATATCTCATTTAATTGCCAAAACAGCTTTGCAAGGGATGCTCAGTGCTGCTCTGTACCCAGCAACACTGAGCATCCCCCGCCCTGCTGGTGATGGGGGCGCCCCAGCCAGCACTGACCCCCCGTTCTACTTGTCTGGGGGCACTGAGGGCACATCGGAATATCCATTCATAAGAACTTGACCTGGGTAAGATCCCTGATTTCAACTCAAAAAGATTTTTTGCCATCTCATCACGGTTCAGGGGGTTATTAATGGAAAGGACTAAAGTTATATGTAGCTTGGGGGAAATGGGACCTCAAGTCTTTTAAAAAGAGAAACTTGTAGATTAAAGAGCAAGTTACTAGTGCAAGGCCCGTTCTCCATGCCTGACAGGGGCTTGACACTTGACAATCATCTCAGCTGACCATCCTCCCTTTCCTCCTGAGGGAGACAGCAGGTGGACAGACTCTGATGAGCCGAGTCCTAGAGCTGGAAACTCAGGGGTGGTGCCAAACACAGTGGACCCCCATCAGCCCCACACAGACTAACTGTGGTCCTTGCCTGCCTCCCAGGCAAGTGTATAATACTCAGTGTATAAAAACAGGCCTTCTTTTCTGAACAGTACCTGAAAAAGGGAGAGAATCCTCTCTGCAGAGGAAAAGGGCTCTTTATAAAAGTGACTGATGCATAAGAAAGCCCTTATGTGGCAACACACAACTAAGGCCAAATGCTGAGTCCTGCCTCCTCTCTGGACCAAGTGCCCAGGAGCACTCAGGGCCCCAGAGGATGCTTTGGCCGAGGCAGGTGCAAGGAGGTCAATCTCAACTCCCCATCCCAGTCTGGCGGCCTCTCTGCTCCTCCCTGGCCACAAAAGCACACCTTTCAGGCCTCCCAGAAAAGAATTCAGGTTCTAGGATCCTAGGCTTGGTGTTTGCTCAGGCCACTGTGATCAAATGTGTCCTCTGTGGCTCAGGACTCAGCATTTCAGCATCTCACTCTCCTCCCCCCTGCCCCCACCCGCACCCAACTGCCTCTTCCTTCAGTGGCAGAGTGAAATCTTATGTCTAAACCTGGGTAAGAAAAAAGCAGATGAGGAAGGGAGAACACTGCCCTGATGGGCATGGTGTCGGGCTCCACGCTGCATTTGAGCTGCACTGCTGGGGAATGTCACTGCTTGGAGTGGGCCGGACGCCTCTTGAATAGTGCAAGGCCCTGTTGGCCTTCACAGCAGGCTGGAAAATGAGAAATGCTCCCTGCTCCCCGCCAAGAGGCAACCTGTGTTCCTGGTCCTCCCCACTCCCATGGGGGCTGGCCAGGCATTGTGGGCCTCAGACGTGTCTGATGATAGCACCTGCATTGCCTCTGCGCCCCCACTGTGTGCAAGCATGGGAGGTGGCTGTGGGGGTGAAGGGAAGGTGCCCCAGGGTGGTGGCCTTGACTGCCTAAGCCACTGCTTTTCAGAGCCAGCCCCAGGCCCCTCTTTCCCAGGGGTCTCTGAGGAGTCACTGGCTTCAGGGTGGGGGAAATGCCATATATGGGGGGTGGGGTGGGCAGCGTCTAGCCTGTTCACTTGCCTCCCAGCCTTTGTTCAGGGGGACCATGCCGGGCAGGGAAATAGCCCGCAGAGCCTGAGCTGAGCAGCTCGGTCGCCCAGGTCCAGTGTAGTGACCAGAGGCCACCTGCACTCAGACGCATCTTCTTCCCCTGCAGGAGAGCACCTGGCCATACCTGTTTGGCGTGATCACTGTCCCTGCCTTTGTACAGCTGGTGAGCCTGCCCTTTCTCCCCGACAGCCCGCGCTACCTGCTCTTTGAGAAGCATGACGAGGCCGGAGCCGTCAAAGGTGGGGCCTGACCCTTTCCCACGCAGCTCCAGCCCCTCCAGGGGTCAGCACAGCAAGGTGGGAGGCGCTGGGACCCTGACTGTTTCTCCTCGCAGGCTCTGTGCTAGGGGCAAGGGCACCACCTCATTTCATCTACGGGGGGCAGAGAGGGGCCACGGGGCCACCTGGGCAGTCTGGAGAAGCTAGGACAGACAGAACCCCTACTGGACAGTGTCTTTCCACAGCCGCCTCTCCTTGGCTGCAACCACAGAGGAAACAAAGGCCGGTTCCTAGGAGGGGTGGGTGCATGGCAGCCCCCACTTTTACTCTCTTCCTGTCCTAATGTTTACTTGCAAGGAAAGGAAAAGACGCAAGTGTGGAATGAGGGCCAGCCTGTGCTTCTACAAGGGAGGAAGGAGAGGAAAGTGGGGCTCACAATGGGGCTGGAGTCGCCTTAGGGGCTGTCCTTAAATGCCCTGAGAGGTGAGCAGCAGTGCTGGGTCAGATTCAAAGCCCAACTTTCAGAATAAGGCTTCTACTGAGCTCCAGAAAGGCCGTCAGTTTGCCCAGAGATACCATCCCAGGAACAGCCGCATTCCTGTAGTTTCATGAAACAAGACACAGCTGACAGCCCTTGGTTAAGTGTGGCCACCCGCTGCCTGCTCGTCCCAGCACAGCTGCTGACCTCAAGCAATTCTTCCAGCCTTGCTGAACCTCAGAACTTGCATCTGTAAAGATGAAATGACACCCTTCCCACATGGAGTTGTGAGGATCCAATTAGATGGTCTAGCTAAGGTCCACAGTATCATCTGCTATCGTTTTTGCTGAAGACGCTATCCATTTTCTTACTCATATTCTAGCCTCTAATTTAAATTCCATCCTCGAAAAGAGAAAAATGAGAATGTTATCTTTCAAAATTCAAACTGTTTTCTGAATTAACAAATGGCATAATGAAATATTAATGATCGCCTGTATTTGTCCAGTAGTGAAAGGTTCAGATCCATTTTCTCATTTCTAACATTTCTCTAAAGTGGAGTCAGAGAATGTCGTCAGCATCAGCATTTTGCCGATGAAGAAGTTGAGGCTGACGGGGATGAATTTACTTGCCCAAAGGTGGGATGTGGCTTATAGAGGCCTTTGGAACTATGTTGGAAGCTATCGCGTCTCCCTCAGTAGAGGGCCCATACACACCAAATCTTGCCTACAGCTTGGTGTTGGGCCTGGGACTTGAGAACTACCTTTCCCAGAAGCCCACATGGGCCTCTGGTTAATAAGATTGGGAAGATTCTGCCCCCATTTCAAGCCAGAAAGTCACAGCAGGATTAGAAGCCAAGGGCGATTTCCCTCCCACTGCCCTCACACCCAGAGGGACACCAGGAAAGGAAAAGAGTGGTAGTGTTTTAGGCAATGTCCCACATGGCCAGTTAGGAGACAAGCTGTCCAAAAGTCAGGTTCAGATGGTTGTCAGATGGTGGAGGCTCTGGAACAAAAAGACGGTGGCTGAGAACAAGCTGGGCTGTGGATAATGGGAAGAAGTTTGTCCCTCCAGTTCTGTCTCTCTGCTTTGGGAGTGTACCCCTCACCCTGCTTAGCTGGAACTCCAGACAAGCTTTTGTGACATGCTTTGGTCAAGTACAGTGGGAAAGGATAGTGCACATAAGTGCCAGACAGTGGAGAAGGGTTTAAAGTTTCATTTCACAGCATAGTAGGGAGTGAAGAAGTACGGTTGCAAACATGATAAATATTACATATGTACCTTATAAAAAGAACAAAGTTTTTTTTCTATCATCAAAATATATTTACATATAATTTTTAAATTGCAGATTAATATAAGAGCACATATGATTAGGTTACATAGCTTGTGTTTGTTAGGAAAAGTCCAAGTGCTTCACCCAGGAACAGTGCCATATACCCTACCCTGCACCCTAGGTGGAAGCTTACTAAGCCCCTGTCCCCCTCTTCTTGAATTTAATTGTGATTTTCTCTCAAGTGGACCTGTAGTTGTTCATGTACTAGTTTCAAATTAGTGTTGAGTACATGGGATGCTTGAGTAAAGTATTTCAAGAATAAAAAGGACAAAGTTATGGACCTTAGGCTGAAGTAGTTGGTTGAAATTTGCATCTGTGCTAATAACAGTGTTAATTTCACTCCACACATTCAGTAAACAATGGGTACTTTACTGTGCTGGGCTTTCTGCTAGACAATGGGAAAGTCAGCGGGAGGAGATGGTGCTCCCAACTCTAGGAGAGAGGGTCTAGCTGAGGGGGATGGGAAGACACACCCAAGATCAGTTCATTTCTGGGGAAAACTACTCAATTCTGAGCATTCTGCATGTGCTGGCTCACTAAGCCCTCACAACAAACTTGGAATGTAGATCACATTTTTATTCATGTTTTAAAGCAAAAGCAAACAAAAACTAAAGATGTGTAACACGGCCAAGAACACAAAGCTGGAAAATAAGGGTCCTAGAATTTGAACCGTGACAGCCTGGAGCCTATGAGTGTAAACAAAACCCACCAAACTACCTAGCATCTTACTGGGCACTGTTGGAGACACTCCTTCCATAGTCTGTTGATAATGTTGGAAAAACAGGCCCTATAGCAGTCACCTATTGCTATACTATGCTGCATAGCAAAAAAACCTGAGCATGTATTGGCTTAATGTAACTGCATTTCCTTTTGTTCACAAGTGCATAGGCCCAGCTGTGTGGTTCTATTAATCTTGATGGGGCTTGGCCTCAAAATTCTTCTTGGGGCCAGGTGAAGTTCACTCATGTGTCTGGTGGTCAAGCTGGCTCCTCTAGGTTGGCCTTAGCTCTGTTTCCCATGTCCCATCCTCCAGCAGGCTAGCCCAGGCATATATTCTCATAGTGTTCACACAACTTCAGGAGAAGTATAAAACACAGGGAGTTTTTCAAGCCTAAAGTTCTCCCAAATTCTATTGGCTAAAGTAAGTCACATGACCAAGCTGAATCTCAGAGTGGGAGGGGCCCACACAGTTAACAGGACAAAGGACATGGATGTAAGTGTGCCATGGGTTGGGGCCATCAATGCACTCTAGACACAGGCCCCTTTCAAGATTTCCTAACCCCAGTTCATGGGGGCCAAGAATTAAGTCCCAGCCCCTTGGTTTTATTTATTTATGGCACCCTTGTCAGTTTAGGAGAAGTTCCCAGTGCCTAAAAATAGAGAAAAGAGCCCAAACTTTTACCTCTAGAAATGGACATTTATTTAATTGATTAGAAATCAAATGTTACCAGAGGGAATGTGATGGGGCAATGCTTCAGAAATTTGGGTCAGGGAAGTCACCCTGATCAGAACCTTTTAGTTTGTAAGAGGCCGAAACACCCCCAAAGCAGTGTCAGCAAAAGGGGAATTTTGATTCCTGTCCCTAGTGATAAGACTTGAGTGATAAGACAATTATGAATACTCCCATTCTTTCCAGCCCAAGTCGAAATCAGTCAAGACATAGAGACAGAGGTGGGATAAAAGTGTCACCTTTAGTGTGGATAAAGACTATTCCGAGAATTGGCTTCAGATTTGATGGCCAGTACAGCCTTTTAAGTTCCTACTCCTGAACTGAACTTGTCACCTATTCATGGCTTCCCCGACAGGGTTCATCCCTAAGAAACTTACACCATAGACAGAGTTTATGCTCTTCCAGTCAAGTCCATCCCCAAAAGAAAGGAGGCAACTAGATTCTACCTGCCATTTCTCTCCCCAATTAGCTAAGTTTTTTTCTCCTCTCCTGGGGAGGAAGGAGGGAGGGGTGGGCAGAGACAAGGCGAAGAGCGGTTGTTAACGAAATTCCCTCCAAACAGAAAGTCATATCAGGAGTGAGTGCTAAGTGTTCTTTCTTTTCTTTTTTCTTTTTTATTAAATCATAGCTGTGTACATTAGTGTAATCATGGGGTACAATGTGCTGGTTTCATATACAATCTGAAATATTTTCATCAAACTGGTTAACATAGCCTTCATGGCATTTTCTTAGTTATTGTGTTAGACATTTATATTTTGCATTTAGTAAGTTTCACCTGTACCCTTCTAAGATGCACCATGGATGTGATCCCACCAATTACCCTACCTCCACCCACCCTCCACCCGTCCCCTCCCTTGCCCCTTGCCCCATTTCTTGTGCTATAACTGGGTTTTAGCCTTCATATGAAAGCTATAGATTAGTTTCATAGTAGGACTGAGTACATTGGACACTTTTTCTTCCATTCTTGAGATACTTTGCTAAGAATAATATGTTCCAGCTCCATCCATGTAAACATGAAAGAGGTAAAGTCTCCATCTTTTTTTTAAGTCTGCATAATATTTCATGGTGTACAAGTACCACAATTTATTAATCCATTTGTGGGTCGATGGGCACTTGGGCTTCTTCCTAAGTGTTCTTTCTAATGATAGGCAGTGAAAGGGCTGGATTGCCTTCAGGCATGGTAGGATCCAACATCCTTTCCCTCAAAAAAGCTAGACATTCTTAAGATTTCATTGGCTTTATTCTTAGACCTCTGCCATTTGGCATTGAGTTATCCCTGAGCAGCTCCAACTCCAAGGCACCATCTCAGAAGGAGAGACGTTCTTTTGCAGGCAGTGCACACCTGTCTCTGAAGAAAAGAATTCTGATTGGCCCTTCTTGGGTCGAGTGGGAGTTACAGTTCCCTGATTGGCCAGCGTGGGTTACCACCCACTCTTGTGATTGGAAGGCTGTGAGGCTTGATTAGGATTACAGGCCTGCAGGAGGACAACTTCAGGGAAAAGCACAGCGAGAGCAGACAGATGCCCAGCACCCGCTGGACTGCTGACCACCTTCCCTGCAGTCTGCGTTGCCTCCTCCCCTGATCTGCACTGGCTTTTGCTGCCAGAGCCCCAATCAGGGAGAGACTCAGGGAGCTCCACCCACAGCCCACGGTTCGGAGAGGTCTCAGGGTGCTTCCTCCTTCGTTGTTTTATGAATGGGAGGGAGTGTCTTTTTGTGATGTGTAGCATTTGGAGATATTAGCATTCCCTTAGTCTGAAGGGAAAAGTAAGATTATCCCTTTTTGGCTCCAGTTGTAATTTTAGTTGTCATGTGATCAGAGGAAGTCTGTTTCTTGTTTTTTGTTTGTTGTTTTGTTGTTATTGTTGTAGAAAAAGGTATGTGTATCATGATTAAGTCCTGCCACCTGAAATAATAGTGTCTAAAACAAAAAATTTATTTCTCTACACATAAAACAAAAGTTCAGGGTAGGCAATCTGGGTCACAGACCTGGCTCTGTTCATTTCTTGGTCGTCCGTCCTCAGAAGATAATCTCATGGCCCCAAGTGGCGGCCGACATGATGGTGTTCCAGCCAGAAGCGCAGGGCTTCGCCACTTCCACACTAGAATTCTTCTTGGAAGTTTTATGCCTTCTGCCCTTGCTTTGTGGCCAGAAGGTGATCACGAGACTCCTTACTGCCTGGGAGGCTGGGAAATGCAGTTCCTTGGTACCTGTTACTGCAGAAAGTCAAGGTCAGCTGCTAGGGAGGGGAGGGCAAGTGGGGCAGGGAATGGAAGGGACGGTGCGGGCTCTGGAGGCTGATGGCTTGAGGCTCGGTGTAAACCGCTGTTTATGGCTGGTAAGAGGTGAGGCCCAGTGGTTGCATGAGGATGAAATGTCCCCTTCAGCTCTGATGATGATCCCCCTAACGCCCGAGCCAAGCAAAGGCCCCATGTTAACGGGCCTTTCTACTTTGTCATTGCTGAGCTCCCCATGGCAGTCTCGATCCCACCTCATGAGGACTGCTGACCACCTACCAGCAGAAACAGCATTCCGCATATTGTTACATTTCTAGTGACACCCTATTGCCTTAGGGAATGGCACAGTGCCTGCTTGTCCCTGGAGGCTCTGGGTCACAGTCTCAGTGGCCTGGGCTGCACTCAGGGGCTGATCCACAGCCCAGGGCGGGCCGGAGACCTTCAGAGACAGGGCACATGCCAGCTGGGTGCTGGTGGGTCACAGAAATGGCCTTACTCTTCTTTTTCTCTTTTGTGCTATGGGTTAAAGTGCATTGCCTTGGTTACAGAGGGTCTAGTTGTTTTTAAGGCAAGAAGAATACTCAAGGGAATTCATGCCAGAGGCAAGTTGAAAACATAAACTTTTTGCAGAACTTTGTATCACTTAGCCTTCAAAGAAAGCATTCCCTGGGATGGGCAGGTCTGAGGCCTGGTTTGTTGGACCTGCATGGATGGCCCCGCCTGGTGGCAGAGCTGGATGGAGGCCCAGAATAGGCATGACTTCAGGCTCAGTCTCTGCCTCCAGGTGTGAGACTGTGGGGTGCCCTGTCCTTCCTGCCTCTCGGGTGGCCCACGATGGCTGCCATCGGACCTGCCACCAGCCTGTCCAAGTTTCATCTGATCAAGAGAAAGACTCAGGGCGGCATGACCCAGTCTTTGACAAGGTATTCAGAAGAGGAGGAGAACAGACTTATTTGATAGATTCAGAACTGAGTGAGGTTGCACCGTAGTTTGTCTCATCCCGAGCCTGAACTCGTCCCAGTGCAGGGAGCTGCTGAGTCTCCATGCAACCTATTGTAGTTATAAGATACAGCTTGCACATAAAGACAAAACATGCACAAAAGCTCGTCATGGATCTGCCAGTTGTTAGATTGAAGACCTAGAAAATTTCTGCTGGAATATTATGATGTCATGTATTTGAGCCAGGGTTAAATTCCATATATGCACCTATTGTGTCAAATAACAGTCAAGCGAGTAATAATGTGTCTATTTGAAATTAAAAATCCTATCCCAGTACCAACTTAATTCGCTTATTTAACAAACAATTATAAGGCGACTGTTGCATTCTGAGGGTGTGGGCGGGACATATACATGTGTTAATTAGGTTTCCACTTTTTGCCTTCACAGAATTTAAAAGGCTGAAAATTCAATAACAATAACAATGTTTAAGATAAGGACTAGAAACAACCAGGTCGGATGCGGAGCGCCCTTTATCCTGGGAAACGGGGCACGGCCAGAAAGGCGGCCGCCCCCTCACCTGTCACACAACGCACGTTAGTGGGGAACCTGGTGCAAATCTCCAGCTTAACCCCACCCTCCGAGTCCCTTTGTCCATGGCAGATACATACTCCCGGTTTAGACCAGGCATGGGCTTTTCTGCAAGGTCTCTGTTCTGCCTGCCACAGGCGGTTTCAGCCACTTCAGGTGTCCCTAAAGGACAAAGGTGCAGAGGAACAGATGCCATGTGCTCTTTCCCTGCTCGATGCCGCCCACGGAGTCCTCCTCCAACCCCAGGGACAGCCTGGATCATCCCCTCTGTGACACGTGCCAGTGACACCAGCACGGCCTTTTTGTTAGTAGCTTCTTCAGCAAATATTTTTGAAAATGTGGAACAAACTCAGGTAAACAAGTGTCTTTGCTGGAGGACTTATCACAACCTTTACTATTTTAACGTGACATTTAACACCAAGAGCTGAGTCAGCAATACTCAGCTTTTGGAACCAGGAACCTGGTATCCAAGGAGCCTCTGCCAGGACTGGAACTCTAGAAAACATAGGGGAATGGATGCCCTGGGCAGGGGCTAAGGCTTCCTTTCCTCGCTGATGCATACAGCCAGTGTCTGGAGCTAGCAGGTGCTGGGGAAACAGCTCCCAACTCTTGTTTAACAGATTCACGCCTTTTGCCAGGTACTGAGTGTTTCTGAGAACTTGCCGGAGTCAGTGATCAACATTTGAGTATCTGAAACTCAACTGTCAGCCCACAGAGGGCCTGGCAAGGTATACTGCCGGGGGCAGGCCTCGAGGCTGACGCAGGAGGAGTTGAAGCCCAGTCTCCACTCGATGGCAAGAGTCTGGCCTCCGCATGGGAGGAGGAAGCTGCAATTAGAGAGACCCTCCTCTTTTTCCAGCCTCCAAATTCAGCACCCAACTCAGTGCCATGCGTTCTGGGTGGAAGAGAGCCCCCTGTGAGCAGGTGAATACCTGTTTGCAGGCCCCTGACATTGGGAGACGTCTGCAGGCCTGGGGACAGCAGCACAGCTCTCTGAGGCCCCCGTGAGGCCTGCGAGCTCAGTCTCCCCCCTGCAGCCCATGCTGGGCTGCCACCCAAGGAATGGGTGTCTGTCACTGCTGCCACAATCTGCAGGTGTCAGAGGATGATGACGGGGAGCCTGCCATTGGGAAAACACACCACTGTCAGCACCGGAGGGAGGAGGCCAAGCAGATACCAGCTCCCCTCCTGGTCCAGTTTTTCTGACACTAGGCGTGACTTCTCTCTGTTAAACTTGCTCAGCACCCCCTCCTATGTTTATGACCCTTCCCCAGAGCCTCAATTTTCACCCTTTCATTGAGCGTGGGCTGAACGTACCCACCATGTCAGGCTCCACTGGGAAGACACAAAATAACACAAGCAATGATGTTTAATGAGCTCTGGTTCTGGGCCAGCACATAACGGGTGTTCACTTTAATCCTCCAAGCAGCCTCTAGTAGGTTTTATTTATTTATTTATTTATTTATTTATTTATTTATTTATTTATTTATTTTTTGAGACAGAGCCTCAAGCTGTCACCCTGGATAGAGTGCTGTGGCGTCACAGCTCACAGCAACCTCCAACTCTTGGGCTTAAGCGAGTCTCCTGCCTCATCCTCCCAAGTAGCTGGGACTACAGGCGCTCGCCACAACACCCGCCTATTTTTTGGTTGCAGCCGTCATTGTTGTTTGGTAGACCTGGGCTGGATTTGAACCCACCAGCTCAGGTGTACGTGGCTGGCGCCTTATCCCATTGAGCCACAGGCGCCAAGCCCCTCTAGTAGGTTTTATGACTTCTATTTCATGGGAGAGCAAGTGTGGTGCAGAGGGAGTAGGGACTGGTCCCAGGCCACACAGGAAGGACAGGGCTGGGTGTGGGGCCCAGGTCACTCTGGCTTCATGGCCCACACCCTTCCCACAGCACCACAGCATCCCTTACGGCCCCTGATCAGAATGGTGGGCACAGCAGGTATGCAGACAGGGCAGCCCAGCCAAGAGTGCCAGTGCCCTAAGAGAGACAGAGGAGAGAGTGACCGTGATTGACCGTGATTGACCATGATGGGGATAGGGAAAGGCTTCCAGAAGATGCGCTTGCTGAGCTGGTCCTCAGAAAGGACTGTTCCAGGCAGACCCCAAAGTGACAGAAGAAATAGCATGTGTGGGCACAGAGGGGGCGGTGGGGTGTGCAAGGCTGTGCGCCTTCTCCAGGGTGGCATCAGGGCAGACAGGGAGGGTGCTGTGGGGAAAGTAGGGGCTGTGGCCAGGCTCTGCCCTGCAGGGAGAATGGGGACTGGACCCGGGTGGCAGAGCTGGGACGGCACAGGCCTGTGTGCAGGGGAATAGCCTGGTTGGAGCCTAGGGACAATGAGTCCATCAGAAGATGCTGAGACTGGAAGTAAGACTAGCCAGCTCAGGCAGGGCGGAGCAGGCAGGCTCTACAGAGCAGGAAGGTGGCTCAGTGATGACATCAGGCAAAGTCAGATGGAAAAGCAGCATCTGTGATGTGTGAGCACGGGCTTCTAGTTTACTAGACTTGTTGATTGCCAGAGGATGCCCCTAAAGCCTGAGTTTTGAGGCAAGCAGTTTGAGAGGTAACCCCAGGGTGTACCCCAGCTGGGACACAGAGCAGGGAAGCAGGGGATGGGGTGGAGGTTCGCCAAGGAGGGGGCCCCTGGGCATTTCTGGGGCACAAGGTAGAACATTCTTAGGGTGTCTGTGAGGAAGTTGGTCATCAAGGGCTGTTCCTGATGTGTTAATAGCTGGGGACTGAGTATGCACCTGTGTCCAGGGAAAGGCATGGACAGCGAGGCAGTGGTATGGACACAGGAAAGAGAGGCAGTGGTAGGGGCATAGGAAGCTGTCAGCATCGGGAGAGAGGTGGGCAGCTCTCAGCACCTGCAGCAGTGACCAGGCAACAGATGGGGCAAGTCTGAGCAGCAGGCTCTTTGTTTCTTGTTGGTCTGAGATAATGAGGCTAGACCAGGGGTCCTTAAACTTTTTAAACAGGGGGTCAGTTCACTGTCCCTCAGACTGTTGGAGGGCTGGACTATAGTTTAGAAAAAAAGCTATGAACAAATTCCTATGCACACCACACAAAGACCTCCTAACTTCAGGAAAAAAAGGCCCCCCTTAACCGTAAAAGAAAGGCACTACTAAATGCAAAATAAAAAAAAATAGACCTCCTAACTTCAAAAAAATAAATCCTAACTTGTTCTTACCTCGTTCCTCAGGCAAACACCCGAGACTGAGAGGAAGAGTCGAGAGACAGAGAGAAGGAGGGGAGTGGGAGAGTGCGGCGCACATTCCACATGTGCGCACTGCAGGCCGGAATGAGTCGGCTGCTAAGCAGGACAGGCAGCTGCGGCAGCAAAAACACCCAGCGGGTCAGATAAATGTCCTCTGCAGGCTGCATGTGGCCAGCGGGCTGTAGTTTAAGGACCCCTGGGCTAGACCAAGGGACAATCTGGGATTTTCCTCACCACATACCTGGCTCCAGGCCCCATGCTTCTGGGCTCCCTCAAATATGGAGTGTGCCAAAAATATGTATTCACATTTAAAGAAAGGAAAAAACCTGTTAAAATCATAATACTCGGCTTGGTGTCTGTGGTCAACAGGCTAAGGCGCCAGCCACGTACACCTGAGCTGGCAGGTTCGAATCCAGCCTGGGCCCGCCAAACAACAATGACGACTGCAACCAAAAAATGGCCGGGTGTTGTGATGGGTGCCTGCAGTCCCAACTACTTGGGAGGCGGAGGCAAGAGACTCGCTTGAGCCCAGGATTGGAGGTTGCTGTGAGCTGTGATGAAACAGCACTCTATCCAGAGTGACAGCTTGAGGCTCTGTCTCAAAAATAAAATAAAATAAAATAAAATGGCCTTTAAAAAAAAATCATAATACTCAAGCCAGATTTGAGTGCTGTGATCACAGCAGGTGCTTGCATGTGACTTGTATCCATCTCTTGCTATAGGTATATATTAAATACAACAATTTTAATATAGTTTTTTCCTTGCTTAAAACACTTTTCCTATGAAATATAAGCATTGTAACCTGATCATTTGTATCCTCATATTAATCTGAAATTTTTTAAAACATGTCTACTGTTTTGGCATTCTCTGATTGGCTTCCCCACCCCATGACCTGTGGCAGGAAGTTCAACTCCTTGAGAGCATCCAGGTCCTCCTTGGTCGGCTCCTCCCATGTCCTCCAGCCAGGGGAGAATCAGGGAAGGCTTCCTGGAGGAGATGGTATCTGAGCTGAGTTTCAAAGAGTGAGAAGAGTAGCCAGGCACAGAAAGGTCGAAAGAATATTCCAGAATGAGAAAAAAGCCAAAAGTGCTGATCGAGGTCTCTTGCGTTTCCCTAGTGCCAAGCTGTGTGAAGTGGCTTCCTATCTCTCGGCTCCCTGCCCGACTGCCCTCTCTTCTCCTTGGACAGCCTGAAATGCCCCCTTGGTGCCCTCAGTGGTCCCCGTGTGCTATTTTCAAAGGATATTTGTGAGCCCTGAGCCAGAGAGAGTCCAGGACCCTGGCTAGGAAGGACCCGTTCCATTGTTAGGTCGTCATCACAGAAAGTGAGGGAGACGTGGGGGTGGACGTCTTTGGTAATTAGGGGAATAGAAGGTGGCTCCCTGGACCCAGGGTCCTTCGGGGCTGTCCGGGGTTGAAGAGGGAGAGGGAGGGTCTGGAGGTGTCAAGTGATCCAGGAAGCAGGTCGGGGAATGAGGGAGGAATACAGAGGCTTTGTCGGGGTTAACACCTGGCGAGTGATAAGGGCCCCAGAGGGGAAGTGGGCAGCAGGAGCTGTTAGGCCACAGCGTCCCTGCAAAGTCTCTGCAAGCCCTGTGGGGAGCTTTGGAGCCATACTCGTGTGGTTCAGGAGTCCCCCACTGGGCAGAAATGGACTGGCCCTTATACCGCCACCTTGCTTAGCCGTGGGTATGGGGCTGCTCGGAGTACAGCATCACCCAGCCTTCAAAGTCGAGGCAAACTCTCACAAAGCTAAGAGCTACAGGCCGTCAGCTAGCCACTCCTCCAGCCTACAGCTGGTGCTTCACGGAAGGGGGTCTGAGGGGCACATCTCCGTCTCCGCATGCGCCATGCTAGACACACACATGTGCTTCCTCACCCCTCACAGGCCTTTAAGAAGGGAAGGAAGTTGGACAAGTAGAGATTATTTTTAATCTATGTACATGTATCTATGTACGTATTTTATGAACATGTCTCTATCAGGAAAGAAATTAATGTTTCAAAAGATCAGAAATTTTAAAACGAAGAAGAGACATTTTTGTTCCAAGAAATTCTGCTAAAGGCTGGACGTGAATTTTAGCTGAGATTTTCCTGATACCCCAGGTGAAAAGAGAAAAAGCAGGTTATAGAATTATTTTTATTTTATAATGAAAAATATGTGTGTCAGAGAGCAGAGAGCTATTTTCCGGGCCCAAAGGTCTGGAATTATCTTATCACTTGGCTGTCGCGTTTTGCACTTTGAGGAAATATTAGAAATATTACAGAGTTCGGTGCAGGATACATAAATGTTACTCATTCAGCTACTTTTCTCATTTACTTTTAATAAATGCTGGGCAAAACATTAAATCATAGCTCACAAAAGAGATATTCCCAAGCGCTTTTCAGTATCCTGCTGGAAATGACACTCCACAGCCTTCCTGTGCTGGCTTCTTAGAGAATCTGGAGCAAGTTTAATGGCTTTTTTCCTTGCTTAAGAACATTTTCACATGCCTGTGGTGCCGAGCAATGTTTTTGAGGATGTTGCCTGCTGTGTCTGGAATGGCCTGTCCACAGGGGCCACACATTGCTTACCTTTCCCAGCAGGAGGAAGAATATCAAAGCACTGAATTTTCAATCTGTGTTCTGAAACCGCAGGCTGTGATCTGATTATTCTAACCTCAGGGGCTAATCAGTCACTCCACCTAAGAGGGTGTGTGCATCTGTGGAGGTTTACACAATTAAGGTGTTGGTAAAAAAATAACAGGTTCTCTGCAGCTGAAAATTCAGTGTTCAGGATGGAAAGGGCACGAGGGTGAGTTTGAATCCTGGGGAGACTTGCTCTTTGAGACTATTTCCACTCAAGTATCCATAGGGCCATGTGGAAAGGGCCTGCAGTCATTAAGTTCAATCCTCCAGACACCCGCAATGGGGGTGGCTCACAGGGCCAGGCAGACAGCAGGTGCTCAATGAGTATTCATCGAAAGCGCACCCCCCCCCCCCCCCGTGTGGGGAGTTCTGAGCCAGGGTTTAATGTACATCATATGGTTATTACGACAGCCATGGGAAGGAGCACAGCCACCCAGAGGCAGAGGCAGATTTGAGCCCTGGCCATGCTCTGCTTTGCTGTGGGGCAGTAAGGAGACACAGGGTTTCTGGACTTTTCTCCGAGCCCACTGGTGACCCTGGGCAAGTCACTGCACGCCTCTGGGCCTCTGTTTTCCCATTTTTGAACAAGGCCTTTGGAGTCCTAGTTTCAAAGGCCCCTGCCAAGCTCTGCCCTGACAAGGTGCGAGTCTAGGCGGTGGGACACATTCCAACCCCCTGAACGTCCTGCTTGCCCCTGTTTGCAGCCTTCCAGACGTTCCTGGGCAAAGCAGACGTCTCCCGGGAGATGGAGGCAGTCCTGGCTGAGAGCCGTGTGCACAGGAACATCCAGCCGGTGCCCGTCCTCGAGCTGCTGAGGGCGCCGTTCGTCCGCTGGCAGGTCATCACCGTGATTGTCACCATGGCCTGCTATCAGCTCTGCGGCCTCAACGCGGTGAGCAAGGGCCCAGACAGGAGTCCCGGCACAGAGGGGTGGTGGGGGGACAGTCTGGGGCTTGGGCCCTGGACACCAGGTTCAAGTTCCAGTGCTGTCTCTCCACAAACTCTGTGCCTTTGGGCAGCCATGTGTCTCCTTTGATCCTCTGTTTCCTCATCTGTGAAATGGGATAACAGAATGGAAAGGGATTGTCCCCGCCAACCAGTCAGTCCAGCTGCCAACCTAGACACATCCCTAATAAACGCTGCCTGGCATTTTAATTATTCCTTTCTAGCAATACTTAGAAATCATGTTTCTTTTAAAAACTGGGTATTAGGAGTTCAGCAGTGAGACACATTGAGATGATTTAGGTAATAGTACTCTTGCCTGGGCTGTCCTCAGCTCACAACTTTTGCTTGAGAAAACCTCAAGGCTTTAAATAAAAAAAGGTCTTGCAACTTGAGCTGGATGTGGGCAGAGGAGCTTGGTGAGTTCTATCTGGTGCTCTGGGAAGTAGAATTCCTGATTTGAGACTTTGGGAGGCAAACTCTGGGTCATTATCCAGGTGCTGTGAGGGTGGGTTACCCGAGTGGTGGGAGATGTCTATGGAGGTGTGCGAACAGCCTGCCACTTGTTGGGGGGTCTGGAGGGGATTCTTTCCTAAAACACCCAAGTCCTCTCTGAGGTCCTCAGGGAGCTGTGGGAGTGTGGCTGCACCCAGAGGGGAGGGTGACTCCCAGGAGCCCCAGATAGGAGAGCTCTGCACTGGGGGGAATAGCCTGAGCCCAGAGTGGGCAGGAGCGATGGAGCCATCTAGGGGAGGCGACCCCAAAGGAGCAGTTCCTGTCCAGAGAGGGGAAATGCAGCACAGGAAGTCGCAACCCCAATGTCGAGCCTCATTTCAACAAGCCTTGGTTCTATTTTCAGAAACACTGAGATGAAGTAAGACCACCTTGCCACACGCCTATTTGTAACTTTTCTTCAGTCTAGTTAAAGTCACATAGGAGAAGGTGCCTCAACACCTCCACCCAAACAGAGTCATCTCGGGCAAGTCCTGCTATTTCCTTCTCTTAACAAGACCAAGGTCATAGTAGATGGTCTCAAGGTCACCTCCCTTGTTCTAAGAGAGTAGGGGAGAACACATCATTGCTTAAAGAACGAACACGGGATCTGCATTTAATGAGGCATTTAGACTGAGAACCAGGACATTTCTGAACAGAATTCCCTTTTCCATGAGGACAAGATGTTTCCATTTGCATACCTCATATAGCTCTTTTTTTTTTTTTTGCAGTTTTGGCCGGGGCTGGGTTTGAACCTACCACCTCCGGCATATCAGGCCGGTGCCCTACCCCTTCCAGCCACAGGCGCCGCCCACCCTGTATAACTTCATAAGCTCTGTTCAGGTGCATCTGTGAGCTCCACTGCATACATGGATGACGGGAAAATACTCTCATCTGCTCCCAAAGCCAGCAGGCGTGAGGTCTCAGCCTCCGAGGAGTCTAACCTCCTCCTGTTGGTTGTTTTCAGTCTTTTTTTTGCAGTTTTTGACCGGGGCTGGGTTTGAACCCGCCACCTCCGGTATATGGGGCCGGCGCCCTACTCCTGTGAGCCACAGGCGCCGCCCCGTTTTCAGTCTTTAAATCAGGACAATCCTTGCAGCTATGCACACTTTACCAGACACAGAGCAGAGCTCTAGACCAAGAGTCATAGGCCTGGCCTCCCTTCCCAGTGGGACCACAAAGCTTGCAGTAAGTAACCTGGACCAAACACTTCCCACCTTGCCTCAACCGCCTCAGCTGTGATAAAGTACCGTGCATTTAGCACCTGGTGTGGGCCAGGACCTGTCCTCGTGGCCACTCTGTGAGTTAGGCCCCACTGTTAGACACAGAGACTTTGAGACATTTTTCCAAGGTCACACAGTAGAAAGGGGATTTGAGCTGCAGCCATCTGGCCCCAAAGTCGACCTTGGAACATCCCCATGAATGTCCTTCATGCTGCGTTGCTAGGTCATCACTGGGCAACCACCGGAACAAGTCCTGCTTCTTTTGTTTTACATATAGAGGGACCCACATTGGTTAGTGACAAATGCCACAATACAGCCCACCTCTCCTGTGGTTGGGTTCAGGCTCTCCCCACACCTGCTGCCTTGTAATCCAAATGTGTAAGCCCAACGAAGAGAGCTAACATGGATCCAAAAGCTTTACCGGCCCTTGAACTTACTCTCTGCCCCCTTAGTTTAACCAGATACAGGGGAACGTCCATAGCTGGCCACCTCCATACACTGGCCACCTCCTCAAGTTGACCTGATTTTCATAGACCGGGTGTGCCCCACACATATGTATCTGTATAGCAAACCTCGTTCCTTATGTTGACCACCTCCATATGGTGACCAGTTAGTTACAGTCCCTTGGCATGGTCACCTTACACAGGTTCCGCTGGGTTATTTGAGGACATGGTTTGTTATTCGAAACATCTGTAAATACTTCCAGGGGCCTCCTTGGCCATCACCTAATTCCAGCACCAAACAGTCCTACAGGGAAGGTGGCACTGTCCCATTTTATAGATGAAGAAACTGGCTGGCCGAGGGCTGGACTTGCCCAAGGCTGGGCTGTGCACCTGTGCTGGAACACACACACTCCCGCTTCCTGGACAGCCCGCCCAGGCGCTCTGTGCAGCATTTCTCATCCCAGAACTGTCTGCGTGTTAAATTAGAAAATTCATTGTCGTGGAGGCTGTCCTGTGTGTGTGCTGTGCAGCCCCAGCCTGGCTGTCCCCACCAGGGGCAGCTGTGACAACTGAAGATGGTGCCGGACACTGCCCACCAGCTGCTGGGGACAGATTCCCCCAGCTGAGAGCCCCTGTGGTAGGCAGACCTCACGTGTGGCTCAGTGCACTGACGCTAAGGAGCTGACAAATGATTATCACACGCTTTAGAAATCAAGTGGAAGTCGGATTTAGCCGCACTTATTTATTTATTTCTAGGCTCCTTTCCAAGGTTGGATTGTTTTTCCCTCCCCTGCCTCTCACAATAGCTTTTAAGTCCCCGTCTCTAAAATTAGATCTGTCGCCTAACATTACTTGTTTGAGTCAGCTGCCTCCATCCCAAGCAGTCTGTCCTCTGCACAAACTGGCTTTGTTGCAAGTGACAGTCCCTTGCAGAGTGAAGGAGCCTCTTTCTTTAGCCCATCACCTTGTCCCCTTTGCTAGGACAACCCTGACAGCATCTCCCCACACCCTGCCAGGATGCTGACGGTTTGGTGGGACTCTTATCTACCTGGAATTACACTGCCTTGCTCTGGGTTCCTTCATTCTTGGACACTGAAAGCCCATCATAGTGACCCCCCCAGGCCTCAGTTTGCATCCTGCTGGGGGGACTGTGCAGAGTTATGTGGAAGCAGGTCTCACAGGTGGCAGCGGCTCGGCTTCCGTGCCGTGGGTCTCCCCCGCCTTGCCGTTGTCAGCAGGAGTCTTTGTAGCATTGCTTTATTCTGTCTCGGTACCGCACATTCTCAAAACATGCTGCTTCTGCCATGTGGTCTTGGTTGAGGCACAAGACACGCAGCTTGTTAGAAATAGATGTAGAGTAAGAGCAAAGAGGCTCAGCATGTGGGCCATGGGTGAGCCACACCTGCATGGTGACATCGAGGCTGGCTGCTCAAAGGTGTCAGATTGCTGCCTGGGTTCACCCGCTTGCCGGGTGTCCAAGTGTTACGGAACTCTTGGTGGGTTCCTCTGACCCTTAGCTGTGGAGTCGGGGTGTGAGTCTCCCTCCCCAGCTAGACTCAGTCTTCCAGGGCACGCGCACCTGTGCTGTTCCGTGCCGAAACCCAGCGTCTGGAAGGGCCACAGATGCCCCACGCCCTTGACACACTCTGAGTGAGAGGGAGGGCAGGAGACAGCGGGGACAGAGGGAGAAAGAGGGAGGGAGAAGACAAGAAAACCTTCCACACATCTGTAGCAAAACATGGTGCTTTGTCCCTTTTCTGGCCTGGAACCCTATGAAGGTCCATCTGATTTGTCAAACTGTCATTAGGCATTCTGGAACCTTAGCTGTTGTTTTGCATAAAACCTCAAATCACAATTTCAGAAGCATTTATCCATAGCTTTTGTTCTGAGAAGATTTTTCTGAAATCACTTCCTAACTCAGATTTGAAGAATTAATATGTTCCATTGCGCAGAAACTGTGACCACATCACTGAGACAATTAGCTGTGCCCTGGGGTCAGGAAGGAGGCTCAGCAGAGACCGCTGTGGTCAGAAGCACAAGGCATGGGCTCAGCTGCCCCTGTGCAACCCACGGCATCAGATCTTTGAGTTATGGGCCCTGGCAAGTTGCACAACTGGTCTGTGCCTCAGTTTCCCCAGCTGTCTGACAGGATGCATTTGAAGCTCAGCACAGGTTAGCCACAGAATCGGCGTGGCATGATGGGTGCCAGACACTGATGTCTCAGCCCTGCTCTGAGAGCACCAGGGTGGTCCGGCTTCCAGCCCAAATCCTCTGACTTCCCAGCCACGTGGCCCTGGGTGTGACACTTTGCACCTCTGAGCCTTGATCACTCAGGTGTCAGAGTCCAAAGAGACCAGACCAGAAAGGTGGTCTCAGTTGGCTGTGGGCTGGGTCAGTGTGAATTTATATCTTTATCTATAAGATGAAGAGTGAGACTGGGGGATCCAACCCTCCTAGTAAAGCTTTTAAGAGTGAGCATTTTCTGGCTGTCCTAGAATTTGAGCCCTTACTTTGGATGTTTCTGGATTTTCTTTTCTTTTTCTTTTTTTTGAGACAAAGCCTCAAGCTGTCACCCTGGGTATAGTGTTGTGGCGTCACAGCTCACAGCAACCTCCAATTCCTGGGCTTAAGTGATTCTCCTGCCTCCACCTCCCAAGTAGCTGGGACTACAGGTGCCCGCCACAACAAACACCGGGCTAGTTTTTGGTTGCAGCCGTCATTGTTGTTTGGTGGGCTGGGCTGGATTCGAACCTGCCAGCTCAGGTGTATGTGGCTGGTGCCTTAGCCCCTTGAGCCACAGGTGCTGAGCCTCTGGATTTTCATGACAAAAGAGTGGAGGGCAGAGAAGGGAGCTGCCTTCACTGAACACTGACAAGGTGCTGGGCGGGCATCGAAGTACAACATCCAACTTAATGCTCACATGTGCCTCAAGGGCATGATGAGAGGCCAGGGGTCATTGAGACCCAAGTCCAAGTTCTCACCTGGTAGCATTGCCGGAAGTCAAACTCATCCCCCAGCTCCCTCCTGTCTGTCCTAAGGATGGCAGTTCTTAGAGAAGGGGCTTTAGATTTTCAGTTGCCCAGCCTTGGGGATTCAGCCACAGGGGGGGCTGGACTTAAAGACTGGCCAGCCCTGGAGATGGCCAGCGAGCGGTGAGGGGCCCTGTGTTGTGGAGTGTAGGGTGTGGCCGGGGTGCAGCTGCACCCACTAAGCGAGATAGGAAGGGCAGCCCGTCCCTCCGCCTCCACCACCAGGCTGAAGTGAGGGCTCATGAAAAGGAGGGATGACGTTTGCCCTGGGGTTTGGACGAGGCCGCCCTGGCGAGGAACAATGTGGACTTGCAGACACGGTCACAAACCGTGAAGCCCTGGCAAGGCCTGGTTGACTTTGTCACGGTCCTCATTAGCCTTTTGTCCACTGTTCTACTCCATGGGACAAATACACTCCTGAGATCATGTCCAGAGGGATATGGACATGCTCTCACCCACAGGCCTGAGGGCAACAGAAAGGTTTTGGATTATCTGGGCTTAAATCAGGTTCTGCCACTCACAGCTGTATGGCCCTCCCTGGCTGTGCCTCAGTCTCCTTGGCTGTTAAATGGGGCAATGACGTCTACCTCACTGGGTTGGGTGAGGATGAGTGGGAGAGCAGAGTGACTCGCCTGAGGCCCCACAGTTGGTTCCAGATGCTCCAGTTCTGCAAACTTCCGATCAGTGACTATCATGGGCCCTCAAGTGTCAAGGAGGATTTCGATTTAACTTCTTGTGGCAGAAACCTCAAGCAAGATAGAGAGGGCTGGTACAGCAAGTCCAGGGCCACATATCCTGGACAGCTTCAACACACGCCTGTCATCCTGGCATAGCTCACACCCCAAAGTGTTCATGTTTGGATAATAAATTATAGAATCACTCTAGTAGGGAAGGCATTGGCTCCCTCCTTCTAACTTCCTGCTCCAGCGTCTGAACAGTGGCTTCCATCCCAAGGCAGGGGCATCATGTACAGTTATGCAGGTTGTTCACTGCATAACTTTGGGGGGCATCAGCCACATTGTACCCATTGTAGATGTAGTAAGACAATTTTTCAGTAGATGACAGTAAAGTGTCTTGTGGAGGGCGACCTTTTCTGATTCTCGCCTTGTAACCATGAGGGTTAATAGCATTGCTGTCTGGAGTCACCTAGTGATCCAGAAAGGCTGCAGAAGCTCCAGATATCACATATACCACCCTGACAGCAGAAATGAAGAAGGAGAAGAAAACTCAGGAGCAGACCTCCTTGATGAAAAGCTCCTTTTTAAAAAGGAGACTTCCTGGAAACCCCAACAGTGTTTCTACCTTATCATCACGCATAGTTGTAAAGAAGGCTGGGAAGTATTACAGGCAGTCCTCAAGCTACAAGTAAAATGAACCTAGGCAATTACAGGTACTAGGTAAATGTACCTGTTCTAACTTACGTACCAATTCAGCTTCAGAACAAACCTACAGAATTTATCTTGTTTGTAACCCGGGACTGTAGTCGTTTAGCCGGGCACATGTCACTTCTAGGAGTGCAGGGTTCTGTTAGTAATGAAGGGACAAAGGTGAAAAAAGGGCAAAGAATGAGCACCCCGCCACGTAGCTCCACCTTGTGACTTAGCAGATTTAGCAGCAAAGTTGAGACTGAGTTTAATTTAGAAAATACATCGAGGTCTCCCACTGACTTTTCTCCCGCTGTCTCTCTCCTGCGTTGTAGATCTGGTTTTATACCAACAGCATCTTCGGAAATGCTGGGATCCCTCCGGCAAAGATCCCGTACATCACCCTGAGTACAGGGGGGATTGAGACGCTGGCTGCCATCTTCTCTGTAAGTGAACCCAGGGTCACCCCTGAGAATACTGCGGGGGACTGGACAGTACTGGACAGGGCCCTTTGTCACTAGAAGGGTCTAGATCTTGGGAGTTCGTGAGACAATTCTTCACTAAAGTTTATTTTATTTTATTTGAGACAGAGTCTCATTTTATTGCCCTCGGTAGAGTACCGTGGCATCACAGCTCACAGCAACCTCCAAATCCTGGGCTTAGGTGATTCTCTTGCCTCAGCCTCTCAAGTAGCTGAGACTACAGGCGCCTGCCACAACGCCTGGCTATTTTTTGGTTGCAGTTTGGCCAGGGCCGGGTTTGAACCCGCCAGCCTCGATATACGGGGCTGGCGCCCTACTCACTGAACCATAGGCGCCGCCTCTTCACTAAAGTTTTATCCATCTAGAGAAAAATTCTTCCCATATTTTGTTTCCCTGTTGTCTTCCTTTTAATGTTAATAAATACTTCCCTCCTTTGAACTCGCACCTAGATACAAGTGATTCAATATGAACACCCATGAAAGAGGGTCATATGGTCCCTAGGGATTCAGAGAAGAGAGTCCATGTGAGTCTCCAATTTTCTGCCGTGACTTTTTAAACATTTGGAAACCAGTAGCTGTCATCTCATCACCCAAATATGTAGGAGTTGGCAAGGCAAAGAAAAGGAGAAAAGACATTCCGGTCTGTCAGTGACGTTAATAATAAGCAAAAGCCTGCATAAGAAGACAGAGAGCTCATCGCTCTTGTTTGTTTGTTTTTGGCCGGGGCTGGGTTTGAACCCACCACCAGCATATGGGGCTGGCACCCTACTCCTTTGAGCCACAGGCGCTGCCCAAGCTCATCACTCTTTTTAACTTCCAACATGCAAAACAAACATTTGGGGGTGGAGCGAGTTGGGCACCTTCAGAATCAAGCAGAAATCTCCAGGTTCTGGAATTAAACCAGTCTGGGTTTGAACCCGGCTCTGGGACTCGGTGTCTGTGCTGCGTGGAACAAGACACTCAGCCTCTCAGAGAGTTTCCCTCTCTCTGGGATGCTGGTGCTCCTCCCAGCGTGCAGGTGAGTGGCCTGTGCCTCCCAAGTCAGCCACACTGCACTGCCAGGCTCTCCTCCAAACCCAGCAGGCTGGCAGCAGGAGAGCGTTCTCCCACGTTGGCAGAGCTAACATTCTCTCACTGGTGCTCACCAGGGGGCGCTGACGAGGTCCACACCTGTGCCTGCAGACAGAGGCTGCCATTTGTGCTCTGACTTGTCAACAGAAGGCTTTATTTGGCTCCCTTCCCTCTTTGCTCATAGAAGGTCTTTCTAACAAGATGCTTTTTTTTTTTTTTTGGAGTTTTTGGTTGGGGCTGGGTTTGAACCTGCCACCTCTAGCATATGGGGCCGGCGCCCTACTCCTTTGAGCTACAGGCACCACCCAAAGATGCATTTTAAAAAAATGAATATCATAAAAAATGTAGAAGAGTGCTGTTCAGTCTCATCTCCCTTCTACTTCACGGTCTTTTTGTAGGAGGGAAGATATTTCAATGACTCCCAATCTGGAGGTTTCACAGAATTCTCGTTATTCTCCAGTTATAGATTGCTCTCAGCTTTCATTATTAATTTTATCTTCGATTAGTGGAAGAATGCAGACGGTCTGGGATGAAAACAATGGGGAAATACGGGGTTTCTAATTTTTACTTTTTGTAAACTATTTTATTATGGTAAGAAATGAGTGCCAGCTCATAGAGGTACATTTGTAAAATTCAGAAAAATAGAGAGGAATAAAGCCTAAGTTATCTACAATCACACTTCTCAGAAGTCTGCAAGTGCCCCTTTTAAATTACCTACAATCACACTAAGAAGTCTGCAAGTCCCCCTTTGTCCTTCGCAGAGATACGGGTGTCACCGTCAGACCGTAGTGCAGTAATTCTGTGCTATGTGCCCACTTCTGCTTTGTCTTTGTCACATAATCCTGTGTAAGAATGATTTTCCGTTTTATTATTTATTACTTAAGTAATTTTTATTGAAGTGTACTACATGTACAGAAACATGTGTGATCATTACCCCCTCTGACTTAACACCAGGGGTAAAACCTGTATCATTCTCCAAAATTTTGCTGTATGGTAACTTCCTGAGCCATGGTCTAACAGGGTGGGGTCATTCAGCATTGGTGCTCAGGACCTGTCCGCAGAGTCCTGCCGCCCGTTTCTGATCCCAGCTCTGCGCCTTTTCAGCAGCATGGCTTGAGTAAGTTACCCCACAGCTCCGTGACTCAGTTTCCCTATTTCTAAAGGATATTGTCCCTGCCCCATAGGCGCAGGCCGAGGGTTAAACAAATGAATATACAGTAAGCGATTCCAGCAGCATCTGACAAGCGAGTGTTTATGGTTCTTGTCCGATTCAGGTAGGTTCCCCAAATGTGTCATTCTAAATAAGGCCATGATGAGCATCCTTACGAGATCAGAGTTTCATGTGGACCCTTGGTGTCTTTTGACAGTTCAGGAAACAAGACCCAAAAGAGGGACTTCCCCAGGGTCACAGAGTCAGTCGCGTCAGACCTGAGGGATTAGGGGGAGGTGTGGGGACCCTGCTGCCTCCCCAGGACCCTGAAGTGGCCCACGCGGGGTCTCATGAGCTCTCACACCCTAACAGTCCAGTGACTGCCCTCGCTTGAATGAGGGGTGCGCAGAAGGAGTGGGGACGTCCACCCTTGGTCTCCCTGGCTCCAGAAGCTACTCCTTCAGGTCCCCACTCTCTTCAAAGCTGAAAATATGTGACGATGTACTCCTGGGACAGGAGGGTAAGTGACTTTGTCCTCCTGTGAGAGAGTGAGAGGACCTTTCTAAAGCCAGAGTGGCCACCTCTGCAGGGCGCTCCCACCACCCGTAAGCAGGGGCCGTGGTGGTCTTGGGCATCCTGACAATGGCCAGTTTGGTACGCTGCCCTTCAGTGAGCTCTGGCCATCTCCTCCCATGGCCAGGCTGTTGCCCTGTGCTGGGCTCACAGAGGGCGGTTGCCATGTGCCTGCCTGCAGGAGCTTGCCGTTCAGGGGAGGGGACTTTGAACTAAGGTGGGGTGGACATCTCGCTCAGAGGTGCAGGGACCTCTGCAGGCCCTGAGCAGGAAGGGATGGCCTCTGAACTTTGGGGTCAGACTCACCACTTCATGCATTGTTCATTCTACGAACACCGAAGGCACACTCACGCAGTGCAGTGGTCACTGGGGAACCTGGCATGATCCAGACAGAAAGGCAGACCCAGAAACAGACAATCGCCACATGCAGCTCTGAGGTGAGCTGTCCTCTCAGGGACCACAGGAAGGATTCCTGGAGGAGGGGACCAGAGAGCCCAGACCTGAAGGCCCAGCAGGTGAAGGAAAGAGAAACGCCGAGCAGCCTGTTCTCCTTTTATCTTCTAAAGAATAGATATGGAACAGTTCACTGGTGACAGTTTTTAGAATGGTAGCATTTACCCTAAACTCTGGAAAACCATGAGACTAAATTCAGCATGAGGCTGGGAGCATGGGATGGATCCTGGGGAGAGAGAACTGTGGCTCCAAGACCAGGCAACTCCGAATTCAAATTCTGATCCCCTGCGTACCAGCTGAGTGGTCTTGAGAACATGTCTCTGAATTTATTTGCTCATCTATAAAATGCACATAATCACGCCCACTCATGGTAGACAGAGCAATGGCTCCCCACAAGGCCCACATCCTTCTTCCTGAAAGCCATGAATGCAAACTCTGACAATTACGTTCATGCACTTACGTTGGCAGCACCTTACAAACAACTCGGTAAGACTCATAATCTTAGCGTCTCAGAGTGTCACAGCTGTGCTCAGGCTGACACGTGGCAGTCAGTGTCTTGCTGGATGGAGTTCATTATTGTTGTGTGTTTTTGTGTGCTATGGTGAGAAGGCTGGAGCTTGAATTAAGGAACAAACATTACATTTCTTGTTCAGTTTGGCAAGAGTGGAAATGAAATCAGGAACATGTTAGTTCAAGTGTATGGGGATAATGCCATGAAGACGATGGCAGCGTATGAATGGACTAAACATTTTACTGAGGGGACAGAAAGCATCTCTGGTACAGCCAGTAAAGAGCAGAATTGATGAAAACCTTGTGGACATTTGTCAAGTTGTGCATCAGAATTGTTGGCTGTGAGAAGCGCCACAGACCGAGTAACCACTGATAGAGAAACAGGGAAATCTTGGTAGGAGAAAGGTATCACACCAGCTCACGCAGCCCTGTCTGTGAGGCAAACAGATAACCGTATTGGAACCCCTCCCTACTCACCTGATTCGGCCCCCAGTGACTTTTTTCTTTACCTGAAGATAAAGGAAATACTGAAAGGAGGACGCTTTGATGACATTAAGGACATCAAGAGAAATATGATGACAGCTCTGAGGGCCATTTCAGAAAAAGAATTCCCAAACTGCTATGAAGGGTGAGCTAGGCACCAGCCTCAATGCATGGCTTCATAAGGGGAGCATTCAAAGGTGACCATGGAGCTACTCAGCACTGAGGTTTGAGCGCTTCTTCTAGGATGGCAGACCTTGTGTGTTACCTTACTTGGCCAAAGGGAAACATGAAGATGTGATTATTCTGAGACAGATGGTCCTAGTTGACTCAGGTGGGCTCAATGTCACCATAGGGTCCTGATAAGTAAGGGGGGAGGCAGGAGAGTGAAAGTTGGAGACGGGGATATGATGACGGGAGCAGACAGAAGTGGCATTGTTGCTGGCCTTAAAGATGGGGGGGTCGCAAGCCAAGGAGTACAGGTGCATCTGGAAGCTGGGGGAGGCAAGGAAACAGATCCTCCCCTGGAGCCTCCAAGAAACACAGCCCTCTGAAGCTGTAAAGTTTGCACTGTGGAACCCATTTTAGACTTCTGTTCTCTAAAACTTTAAGATAGTAAATCTGTAGGATAATACATCAGCAGCAATAAGATACAGCCTCTTACAGAACTGTCATGGAAACAGCTTTAGAAGTAGGGGAAGGCACCCCCGTTCCTGACAGAGAGTCATTTTGCAGTAAACCCCTGGCCCTTTCCAAAGATTTTATTACCTTGTTTCCAAATATATACACACACACTATTTCATCCAACTTTTTGAAGTAACCACCTATCAAAAAGGACTCTCCAGTTCGTTTTTATCATTCTTCTTGCAAGATTTTGACAGTCTATTAAAATGACTCTGGGGCCTAATAAAATTGAGATAGGAAAGATATTCTTGCTCATTTGATCTGCAATTAATTTTGCCTCAGGGCATCACTCACCAGCTCGGGCGGCTGTAAACAATTGCTTGTCTTGGTTTTCTGAATTGCTTTTCTTGGCACAGTATTAACTTTCTGATGGGTGAATTTCCAGTGAGCACCACACTTGAGGCTGAGCATCACTGCAATGGGGGATGGGGGCTTTGTTGGGTAGGGAGTTTATCCTGTTCAGACGCACAGACTCTGTGCTTTTTCAAATCAGGGGTCAGAATTGACAGTACGTTATTCATACTCATTGCACGGAGTTTTTTTAATTGTCAAGAATGGGAAAGTGCTATAGGGTTGACGTAATAAACAAACTCTTGCAAATTTCCTTGCTTCCCAACAAACCCCTCGTTTTCAGAATCAAAGGCTTTAGAGTTTAGTGCTGACTCTCAGGCGCCCAGACAGAGTGCATGTGAGACTGGGGCAGAACTGCAACTGTTTACCCCTGCAGTCTGGCTTTTGAGCCACCACCTGAAGCGAGGAAGGAGTCCCCGTGGGCCTTGAGAACATCACTGCTCCCCTTGTCCAAATCAGATGGCCCTTTTGATAAGGTCTTTCCAGCCTCCATGATCAGCCTCCACTGATCTCTCTGCTGAGAAGCTCCCCACAACTCCAGCTGTTCTCACCCCTTCTGGGTAGATTTGCCTAACTGGCCAATTAAGAAAAACCGTGGATTTTGATTCGGACACCCTTGGTTCAATTTCTGGCCCTCTGTCCTTACCGACTGAGTTAATTCACCTCTCTGGTCCTCGCTGGTCTCTTTGTGAAATGGTCTAATGGCAGGGAGGAGAGGCAGCTGACCTGATCACTTGCCTGATGTGTGTGCTGCAAGCAGTGTCCAGTTTAACCTGCCCACCCCTCCAGACATCCTTGCCAGAGGGCATTTTGTTTCTCCTGTCACAGACAAAGAGCTTTGGGGGAGGTGAAGTCACTTGCCAGAGTTTGCCCATCTGGAAAGTGGTAGCGCTGGGATGTAAACCCACGTCTGCCCATCTCTGACACTTGGCTACGATCACTACCATTTCAGATCACGGGCATTTAAAGGAGCTCAATGAAGAGCTGGCCCCTACCCAGGTACGAGACGGACATAGGGGCCGGCAGAGGCAAGTCAGTGGCAGCCTCAGGCTGAGGGAAGCTGGGTTGAAGGAGGTGGGTTCAGGGGCTGCACCAAGTGGCTCTAAGCATCATAGCCCAGAATGAAACGGAGTCCCAGACAGAGGCGGGGGGGAAACACACAGCCTTCCTTCCGCAACCACTCCTGCCCCTGCAGTCGGCCACGGGTTTCTGCCCCATAGCACCACCTAGAGGCACAGAGGAAGAATTGCCCTCCGAGGCAGGCTGGCCCTGAAGCAGGGGAGGGCTGTGCTGACCACATTCATCCAGCTCCTCCTTCCATCCTCTCTGCAGGGGTATCCACCCTAACGAGGAAGGTGGCAGGGAAGGGGGTGCAGTGACACAGTCACTTCCCAAGGTCATTACTTTCTCCCCTCCCTTCCTTCTTTCTCTTAAAGAGCATAACTCCATGGACGGTGGCCCTGGAAACAGTGAGCTGGCTGGCCCAGGACCAAAGCCAGCCTTGAACCCCAGCCTTGCTAATGGTTTCCAGGGCCAAGTTCCCCAGCAGGACATATTCTGCAAAACATAGAATAACATCTCTCTCTGTCTCTCACTCTGGCCTAGGGCTTGGTCATTGAGCGCCTGGGACGAAGACCCCTCCTCATTGGTGGCTTTGGGCTGATGGCCCTCTTCTTTGGGAGCCTCACCATCACGCTGATACTGCAGGTGAGAGGATGTGCCTGTCACACCTTGAGAAAGGGCAGCACGGAGCCGGCCTCATCACTTTGGGGCCTCTGGTTTGTGGATTCATAGTCCACAGACAGCTCTGGGTACAGCTGCCCCAAGAGCACCTCTGCTCTGGAGCTGCTGGGAGCCTTTGGGGAAGAGGGTTTGGAGATGAGTTGTGAACTGGGGGACCAGAGACCTGACTCCTGGCCCTGTCACTGTCCCTGGTGAGCTGTGTGATCTTGATGGAGATGCATCCCCTCTCTGAGCCTCCGTTCGCACATCTATGGGTAGAGGCTCTTGCACAGAGGACCCCAAGACGCCCTTCCTAGCTCAGGTGCCGGCACCGCACACCAGGCATGTTCCTTGCCAGTGGGGCCTGAGAGCCAGACCACTTGTTTATATCCCGGCTTTACCTTACTTGCCATGAAACTTTTGGCAAGTCACCCTCTCAGCTTCCCTCAGGCTCCCAGGTCTGAAATGACACAGCCATCCCTACATCCAGCGGTGCTCTGAAGGTCAAACCAGAAAAGCACTGGCAACTCTTGGCATAGCCCTCAGCAAACGTGTGGTCATAGGAGGGGCAGCAGCACACTTCATCCTCACAACACTGGTATCTTTTTCCCTTTATGGAGATTAGGAAACTGAGGCATAAGTATACCATGACAATTAAGTTTGTGAACTTGTCACCATGCACTTACATTGGCAGCACTGTGCAAACAGCTCTGTAAGGCTTCATGACCTTGGTCTTCAGAGTCTCACAGCTGTGTTCTTGTTAACATGTGGGGGTGTCTTGCTGAGTGGTGTCCATGACTGTTGTGTGTTTTTATGTGCCATTGTGAGAATGTCAGAGCTTGAACTGGAGCAACAAACAAATGTTAAATTTCTTGTTAAACTTGGCAAGAGTGGAAGTGAAATCAGAAACATGTTAGTCCAAGTTTAGGGGGATAATGCCATAAAGAAAACGGCAGTGTCCAAATGGATTCAACGTTTTTCTGAAGGGAGAGAAAGGGTCACTGGTGCAGATAAGACAGGGTGGCCCATAACAAGCAGAACTGATGAAAACATTGCAAAAAGTTGTCAAATTGTGTGTTAAAATCATTGGCTAACTGTGAGAAGCTAGCAGACCAAGGAAACATCAATGGAGAAACAGTAAATCTTAACTGATAATCTTGGCACGAAAGGTAGGTGCTTTAAAAAGGGCTCTCGTATCACGACAATGCACCAGCTCACCCAGCACCGTCTGCGAGGGAGTTTTTAGCCAACAAACAAATAACTGTATTGGAACACCCTTCCCTCCTCACCTGATCTGGCTCCCAATGACTTTTTTCTTTATCTGAAGACAAAGAGAATACTGAAAGGAAAACATTTTTAGGACATTCAGGACATCAAAGGTAATATGATGGCAGCTCTAATGGTTATTCCAGAGAAAGAGTTCCAACATTGCTTTGAATTGTGGACGAGGCACTGGTGGTAGGGCCTAGTTTCCCAAGGGAGCACTTCGAAGGTGACGATGTGATATTCAACAATGTGGCATGTAGCACTTTTTCTAGGATGAGTTCGGGAGCTTAATTGTCATGCCTTGTAAATAATTCAGCTTCCCACAGTGACACGGGTAGAAGATAGCAGAGCTGTGATCAGATCCCAGGTTCGTGGGGCTCTGCCCTCAGCCAGGGCAGCCGTCTTCACTGAGCACTTCCTCAGCGTCTCAGCAGGTCGTGACACAGAGGGGAGCAGGAAGTAAGGCTGCAACAATCAACAGTCTCTCCATTTAAAAAAAAAATTAACCTTGAAACTGACAGTTGCACCTGCTGACCATCCGCCACCTGTCTCAATGCCCCAGACATTTCTAGAATGAGGCAACGTTAGTGTGATGGTGTCCCATCGAAAAGAGCATTTCCTTCAAAGAAGTGGTGCTGGGAGCTTGCTGACTGGCTGGAGGAGGGACCTCTCCCTTGAGGACCATGTGCTTCCCCACGGCCTCAGGTTGTCCTGAGCAGGGTGGCTTTGCAGTCCCCTTGGACCTCTGGAGTTTTGAGGAAGGCAGCTGGGTGACGTCAAGGGCATTGTCTTTCTGCCACTTGTATCAGATGTTTGCAAGGGCTGCCCTGTCTAAGCCCCACTTCACAGGGCGTCAGAGCATTCCCCTGCCTGGCTGCCCATGCCTCCCTTGGCACCCCCATACCCTACAGCCTGGGTGCCCACTGTCTCCTCTCTGGCACCCTGTTTCTCCTCCTTTGCTCGGCTAGCTTCTCCTCTCTTTCTGGACTCAGGAGGCTTTCAGCACCCTCAGACACCTCTTCCTCCAGGAAGCCTTCCTTGCCTGGAAGTCTGAGGGAAGTGCTGTCTCTGTGTTCCAATGAACCCCAGGGGACGCCCATGAGACTGCTGATCACAGAGCATTGGCACTCACTGTCACCTCATTGCTCTCTCTCCACAGATAGCGAGTTGTGGGGGCAGGGTTCTCTCCTGTACTGTATCTGCAGGCCCACCTGCCCACCCAGGACTTGGACAGGAGGAACTCAGAACAGCCAGCTGAGTGGACAGGCGGGTGTGTGACCTGCTACAGAAGCTAGCAGCTCTGTGCCCATCGCACTCTACCAATCCCAGACACTCTGGAGCCAGAGCTGATGGGCCTTGGCACAGAAGGGCAAGGGGCCCCTCTTCCTCGCTTTCCTGTCCACTCTGCCCCCCACTCTGGGCTATCTCAGCTCCCCTGCAGCATCCCTCTCGTGCCGCTGTGCCCTTGTCCAGGCCGGATCCTCTCTTGGAACCACTTCCCTTCCTTTCCCGTCTGGCTGAGTCAGTGCTGTGGGACAGCCTGTCCTGATGATCAGCCGCCCTGTCTTCTAGAGCAGGAATGAGCCCAAACTTCCCCTGCACCCGGCACCAAGCCACCCCCCAGACGAGAGACAGCCCCTCTGGACACATTCTGTGAAATGAATTAACTAATCTCATACCCTGTGGGATGGCAGGGTGCAACAGGGTACTTTATATAGTAAGACTAATAAGTAAGGAAAAAGTTTTTTCTTTTTTTGGTTGCAGCCGTCATTGTTGTTTGGTAGGCCTGGCTGGATTCGAACCCGTCAGCTCAGGTGTACATGGCTGGTGCCTTAGCCGCTTGAACCACAGGCGCTGAGCCAAGAAAAAAGGTTTTTATAGACGATAATGTCTATAGAAACCTCTCATACTGCCCACTTTAGACTAAGCACTTGATCACTGCGAGTTACACACTTACTCAGCTTTTCCTATAGGCTGGGGCTTTGCTGAACTCTCCACAGCATGTCTGTGAGTGGATGTTACAGATGCTGAGACTGGGCTTGAGGTGTGGAGTGACCTGTCCAAGGTCAGGAAGATGGATGGAGGAGGAACAGGGAGGGAGCCCAGGTCCTCCCCGCCCCCATCCCGCAGGGTCCGACAGCAGTGAATTCATTTCACATGGCTGCCGCCTCACCACCCTGTTCTCTTGCAGGACCGCGCACCCTGGGTCCCTTATCTGAGTATCCTGTGCATTCTGGCCATCATTGCTTCCTTCTGCATCGGGCCAGGTAAGGTGGACTCCTTCCTCACTGCCCCTGCTGGGGCATCCTGCACCCTCAAGTTGGGGGACTCTCTTGTACAAAGGGGGAGCCCAGAGCCCAGAGAGAAGGAAAGCCTCACAGGGGTCACGCTGCCCCTGGGCTGACCGCCATCTTTCCACCCTGCAGGTGACAGGTGATGTGTTCACCCGGAGGTGGGGGGATGAGAACATGACAACACAGCAGTGGCTGTTCACACCTGGGAGGGCCATGAAGGGTTGGGCCGGTTTGTGATGAATCCAAGCTAATCAAGCTCAGCCTGCGCCTGTGGGGCAGGTACGGGCTGGTGTGAAAGGGACATTGCTGATCGCGTGTCCTCGACTAAGAACTTGAACTGTGTGGACTCAGGCTCAGGACAGTTCCAGAGAAGGCAGAGATGGGAAGTGACGTGCATGAGGTAGGAGGTAATGGAGCTGCCTGAGGCCGGCCCAGGCCCCTGACTGCCACCTTACATAGCACCTGGGTGAATGTGCGGCCTCAGTTTACCCAGGACTCACTTCTAGTCCCAGCTCTGTATTTTCGAGCCATGGGTGGGTGAGGAAGACCCTCTTCCACTTGGGCCTCAGTTTCCCCATCTGCAAAATGGCAAGAATGGGATGAGACTGAGGGCCCTGACCCTGTGCCTGTGGCCACCATCTAGAAGCCTACGTGGCACTGAGGCGGTGTGCTCTCTCCATGAGGGCATTCATGGCTCTTTGTTTTTAGTTCCTTTGCTGGTGAAAATAACACCGAGTTTCCATCAGAACAAGTGGAACTAAACTTCCTTCTCTCTCTTTGCACTGCTGATCCCATGGGCTGTCACATCCTAGCTTCTGTCACATTTGTGGTGAATGACAAGCGTTTGTCCCCATCCAGATAGCAAAGTGTTACATTGGGAGAGCAGAGTGGGCTGTGAATGGGTAGGGAGGGCATCACACACACACACACACACACACACACACACTGCTGTGAGGATGCTCAGAATGGCACAGGAAGAAGGTGCCTCACAGGCGGGGAAGTGAGTTCGCAGAGGCTGGACAGCAGCTGGTGCTGCAGTGAGCAGGGACGCCGGGAGTGGGCATGAACAGTCCCACGGCGTCTGCATCACCACTCACAGGGCAGCATTCACACCAGTGCCCCTGTGCCAGCCTGGGACACAGTGGAGTCAACCCAGGCTGGGGCAATCTCTGTTTTCACAGGGCTTGTCATGGGTGTGGTGCCCCCTCTGGAATGGCCTGCTCGGCACGGCCTGGAGGGACACTTAGTCTATAATGAATACACACACACACACCCATTCACACACAACACATTTACACATACTCACACATATATACATACACACACATACACACGTACACACATACACACGTACAGACATACACACACGTACAGACACACATACACACACACATATACATATACACACATACACACATGTACACACACATACATACGTACGCACACAGACACATATGTACACACACATATACACACACATACACACATATATACATACACACACATACACACACACATACACACATGTACACACATATGCACACACATATACCCATACAGACACACACACACATACACACACACACGTACACACACGTACACACACATACACCCATACAGACACACACACACACACACACACACATACACACACGTACACACACAAACACACGTACCCTCTATCTCCTCACCTTTCATGGCACAGCCCTCTGGCTCCTCTATTTCTTGCTTATTTGTTTAATACAAATTTGGGGAGACTTTTTCTGTAAAGGTCCAGTTATACACATTTTTTCTTACAGGCCACACATTCTCTGTCCCACTACTTACCTCTGCCGTGGCAGGGGGAACACAGCAGCAGACAATGAGTAAATATTAACCGACAGCGTGTGATCTCAGGGCCTCCCGGGATGGAGTGTGTGTGCTGCAGCCTCTGTGCCCGCCTGTCCACACACAAGCTGCCTACACACAGGCCTGAGGTGCCCGACTGACCGAGTCCCATAGCTCTGCCCCCCTGTGCCCAGGCCCTCGCCCTTCCTGTGATGGCATCGGTTCTGACCCCAGTGTTGGCCAGCTGGCTCCCTGTGAGGGCACAGCGTGCTGCCTTTCCAGGGCTTCAGTGCTGACCTCCCAGCAAGGACGCCCTACAGGAAAGGCCATGGGCACCTCCCAACCCCAGGGCAGCTGTCAGCCCCCACCCCTGTGTTCACCGGCTGCTGGGCCTCACTGGGCACCCTGGGTTTAGAAGCATCACTTAAACCCACATTGACAGCACAATAAGACCCCAGGAAATTACCTGCCATTTCGACTGTGAGGCCATCTCGCGCCCTCCCAAGTGGGGGGACTGGCAGATCCTGAGGGGAGCCACAGGGGCCAGGGCAGCAGGCAGACGTGCCCGGTGAATGGCTGAGAGACCCATCTGGGGCTGCTCCCCCGATTAAACGAGAGGGATGGTTCTCCCAGAGAAATCAGAAAATTTGGCATGAGGCAGCTTCTGTGAGAAGTAGATCAATTTGAGAAGACTTGACAGGGAGATGGAATCAGTCGAGGGAAAAGAAGAAAATAGGAGGGCGTTTCCTGCTTCTGTTTCATTTGTGTTCATGACCCCAAAGTTGTGACAGAGAATTCTAATACATGAGACGTGATGAAAGAGCTTTACTTTTGAAGAAACAAAGATCAGGGCGGCGCCTGTGGCTCAAAGGCATAGGACGCCGGCCCCGTATGCCAGAGGTGGTGGTTCAAACCCAGCCCTGGCCAAAAACCGCAAAAAAATAAATAAATAAAAAGAAAGAAACAAAGATCATCACCAAGGCATGTCAATTCCAGTTTGAGAAATCTTACCGTGCCCTGACTCTGTGGCTGGCAGCAGGCTAAGCCCTCTGCAGGGAGTTTACACGCAGATGAGGAGGACAGAGGCAAACAAGAGGGGGCGGGGCACGGCGATTACAAAGGTGCAAATTAGGGTCTGCATGCTCCAGAGATGGAGCCGTCCTGACAGGGACACACCCCGTGCTCACTCAGCACATGCCTCGCTTGAAAGGGGACACCTGAATTTGTCCCATTGGTTTAACCTGGAAAGACAGCCCAAGCATATCCATGTTGGAGGGAACCTTCTTGATCTCCCCGCCTGCCCTGACAGGCTGTGCGCTCCAGCCATGCTGAGCCACTGCCCCCCCAGCCTTTACACGTGCTGTCCCCGCCTGGCACACCACCCTCACCCATCCACTTGATAAATGGCTTCTCATCCCCTCACCCAGCGTTGGTGAGCTGATTGTCTGTGACGGCACAGCCTGCTGCCTGTCTCCAAAAAAAACGTCAGCTCCTGCCTGTCTCCAAAAAAAAAGTCAGCTCATACTGAACTTGAACCAGCATTCCTGCTCCCGCGGCCCCAGACCTGCTGCTCAGGTGGCTACCTGTGTTCCAGGGGCCATCGCTGGCCAGCTCTAATATCGAGGGCTGCTTCAGAGACGAGGCCCTTGTTTCCCTCACTCCTGCATCCCGGGTCCCAAACCCACAGCTTGACACTGAGTCCCTGCTGGGTGGTGTGTCTCTGTCAACACTGCTCATACCAAATGAGTGACTTTTTTCTGACACCAAATGCACGTCATCTCCCCACACCGGTTCTCCGATCCCCCTCCACCGGCTGGTGTCCAGCAATTCAGTCTGATGCTGACCCGATCTCCCAGAGTGGACGCAGCCCTGGCAGGTGCAGGGCTCAGTCCTACAGGGCTGCCCCCGCTCAGACACTGCAAGGGAAATCCCAGCCAATTCTGCCCTGTTGACAACAAATTCAGGGGTTCCCGAGGCCCCCTCAGGTTTGATGATTTGTTAGAACGGCCCACAGAACTCAAGAAAGTGCTCTGCTTACAGTTACAGCCGCGGGGGAGAGAGGTGCAGGGCATGGTGTGGGATGAGCAGGGCATGGCACTTGCCTGCACCCTGGTCCTCCGGCTTCTGGGCACCTCAGTGTGTTCACCAGCCTGGAAGCCCCCCAGCCCTGTAGTTTAGGGGTCTTTACGGAGGCCTCATTACCTGGCCATGACTGATTCAATCACTGGCTGCTTGTGACCGGACTTGGCCTCTAGCCAAGGGGGCTGGGTGGTGGGGTTCACGGTTCCACACACAGCCAGGCCCTCCTTCTAAGCTGTCCACTGGTCACCCTGAGTTACCTCCTGACGTAGCCCAGATGTGGTAGAAAACAGCTCCTTATAAGAAGCAAAAGCTACTCCTATGACTTAGGAAGTTCCAACTGAAGCCAAAGATGAAATGTTGATATTTTTGTTATGCTGCAGTGCCAGCCGCAGGCAGGAGAGAGCGTGTGGGGAAGACGGGTTCTCTATCCTTGGGGAGGAAGAGTGGCAGGTCAGATGTCCAGGACACATATCCTCACCGTCCCCTGGGCTGTCAGCAGGGCCCCCTTGGTACTTCTGTCCATGGAAGTTGTGAGGGCTGAGGGGAGAGAGGTATTGGCAGCTGGACAGGGCTGACCCTGAAGGGGGCCGCTCCAGAGACAGCACAGAGTACCCCAGGTAGGGTCTCACACCGTGATGGAGGGTGGAGCCTGGTGAGACCTGGAAGGGGCAGGGGTGTGCCCAGCAGAGCCGGGAGACAGTGTGGTAGAGAGAGTCCAGTGAAACAAAGAATCAGTACCAGGCACTTGCTGGACGTTAACTGAGTCCCAGCCTCACGCCTTAGACGTCCAGGGAGAAGGACGCAGAAACCCTGTCCCTGCCCTGGAGGAGTCCACAAGACAGACCTGGGAATGAATTATCGTTGCTCAGCGGATTTCCAGGAGGGCAGGAAAGAAGAGGGAACGAGTGTGTGTGGAATGCCTAATATTCATTCAAACATCGTTCATACATTACCACCGTTAACCTGAAACTCACACAATTTATAACTTAACAACAAGAGCTTTATTTCTTAAGAAGGGGATTGCAACTCACAGGCAAGAAGTGCAGCCTCTGGCTTTAAAAAAAAAAAAAAGACAAAACACTTGGAGGGAGGAGAGGAAGAAGCTGGGATTGTCTGGGGCTGGGCTGGCAAACATGCATATTCAACAGGTTCCAGAAGGGTCTATGAATATTCATGACCCTTCCTAGTACATGCATATTGGCTAAATATGTGTGTTAGGTACGACTAGTGGTGGAGACTAAACATTAAATGAGTGACAGTTAAGCAGCCAGAACCAGCCCATGGTCGGTGGTCTCTTATCAGGATAAAGTTACTGAAAATCGGCGTCTTGTCCAATCACAGCTGCAGCTATGGGCTGTGGAAGAGGCAGGTGGAGGTCAGTTCGTCAGCATCTGGCAGCGAACTGCACTTGTTTCAATATTGCTTATCCCAAGGCCAGTGCTTGTTTAGCTGATAGAGAAAAAGAAAAAGACTGTCAGTCAGAACATAGTTTATTCTGTAAGTGTAGGGGCCTGTGACTTAACCCTTGCCCAGCATGGCCTTAGGCCTGTTAATAGCGTAATATCTTATTGCCATGAAGAGTCCATTCTGTCAATCCTATGGCCTCAATTTTAACATTACTGCTGGGCAGTTGTGTGTAAACCACAGAAGGGCGAAGGTGTGTCCAAACTCCTGTCCTGTCATGGCCAGGAACCAATGTTTTTTTTTAGGCTGTATTAGTTTGAAGTCCCACCAGCAGTGTAAAAGTGTTCCCTTCTTTCCACATCCACGCCAGCATCTGCAGCTTCGAGACTTTGTGATGTGGGCCATTCTCAATGGGGTTAGGTGATATCTTAGGGTGGTTTTGATTTGCATTTCTCTGATAATTAGGTAAGATAAAATCTTTTTTTTTTTTTTTCTTGTAGAGACACAGTCTCACTTTCTCGCCCCTTGGTAGAGTGCCGTGGCGTCACACAGCTCACAGCAACCTCCAACTCCTGGGCTTAGGCGATTCTTTTGCCTCAGCCTCCCACAGGCACCCACCACAACGCCCAGCTATTTTTCTGTTTGGCAGTTCGGCGGAGGCCGGGTTTGAACCCTCCACCTTCGGTATATGGGGCCAGCGCCCTACTTGCTGAGCCACAGGCGCCACCCAGGAACCAGTGGTTTTAAGGTTTCTCTGAGGTCCCCTTGGCCAAGAGGTGGTCTATTCAGTCTGTTGGGGGGGGGAGCTTAAGATTTGATTTTGAGTGTGTACCTTTCTGCTCTTTCACATCTGCTAAGTTGGATCCATGATCTTGAAGCTGGTAAAGATGGAGTCCAGATTCAACCCTAGTTTTGTCTGCCTCCAAATTCCGTGGCTTCATAGACACTGGGCCAAATCACATGGCAGGGCTCTGTTCCCCAGATTTTAACATCTGAGGGTGCCAGAAAGGACGCACAGACCATTGCTTCCATAACAGAAGCTGTTTTCTTCATTTTATATTTGGATCATTATTACGTAGCTCACACTGACATTCCCCAGCATACCAACCCCATAGTTACACACTGTGGTGCAAGCAGACCAGGTATATCCCACTGAGAACATTGTGTACAGAGGACTCACCCTCATTTTTCTGCTAGTAAATACCATCATGAAATTGGAAGACTGAATTCACATGGAGAATGCACAAGGCCACGTTTTCCCTTGATTCTTCTCCCCCTGTCCCAGGGGATAGGACATGGCTTATACACGAGCTGCTAAACCCTTCCTTCCCAGTTAATTATATCCCTACTTTATAGAAGAGAGAGGGAGCTAGGTCAGCAGACAGCAAGGCCTTCACTGCTCAGCCAGGGGTCAGGAGAGGAGGCCAGGTCCTTCAACCATATTAAACTGGTGACCAAGTCATGAGCCAACTGGTCTGAAGTGTTAGCACAGTGCGTAGGCAGGTGTGGGCACCCAGGACATTCCTGCTTGTTGAATGAATGAACAAGTGAGTAAATTAGATAAAGAACTCTGTGCCTGGCCTTGGCCTCTAGTCAATTGCATCAAATAGAGCTTAGGTGGGAGTCCAACCAGATGACTCGTTCCTGCTCAGAAGTTAGGAAATTGTGTGCAAAGTAGAATGACAAGTTAATTTCTAACTTCCTTGACCAAGCAGAAATTACTACATCAAAGAAATATATATACATAGTATGTATACATATGTGTGTGTGTGTGTGTTAAATACTCATATTTACTTTGTTATATATATATATATATATATATATATATATATATATATATATACTATATAGTCAGTATATAGTCATAAGTTTAGAAAAATTGTTTAATGAAAACTAAATGGGAATGTCTCACAAACCAGATTAGAAAAATATAGAGTAGTCATTTCTGAGCACACAACAATCTCTCTAAAATGAATTTATATGGAAGGCAAGATTTAACTTCAGGGTTGCTAGTGTGTGTTCTTGGCGGTCCCCACCTAGAAATGAAGAGCCAGCCTCCACCCATTACCACACATGATTTTAGGGACAAGACTTATGAGATGAGCTATCTAAAATAAACCTGTAAAGTCCAAGCTACTATATAGATTTGAAACTTAGCCATGGGCTCGGTGCCTGTGGCTCAATGGGCTAAGGCGCCAGCCATGTACACCTGAGCTGGCAGGTTTGAATCCAGCCCGGACCCGCCAAGCAACAATGACGGCTGCTACCAAAAAATGGCCGGGCATTGTGGCGGGTGCCTGTAGTTCCAGTTACTTGGGAGGCGGAGGCAGGAGACTCGCTTAAGCCCAGGAGTTGGAGGTTGCTGTGAGCTGTGATGCCACAGCACTCTATCCAGGGTGAGAGCTTGAGGCTTTGTCTCAAAAAAAAAAAAAAAAAAAGAAAGAAACTTAGCCATGGTCCAGCAGGAAAGAAGAGGGACGGTCAGCTGGGATCTGTAAGGGAATCACATGAATGGTTTGCTTACCGGCAGGGACAGGGAACAGAGGTCCTAGGGACTGGCAGCAGTGAGAAGCTGCCTCCATCCCCAGGGGTAAGCTGATTTTCATTAAAGTCAACTTCTTCCTAACAAGAGAAAATAAACACTACCAGATAAGATTTTGGCAGGCAGACTGAGCTTTGCAGCTCCACAAACTATTGTGATATTTAAGATTTCTTTCTGCCGCTCCCCAGGAACCAGTTCTCACCCAGTTTAGAATGTAAGGTGGAGATTTATTTCTGCTTTTATCAAAACTATTTTGAGAGTTTAAGAACTGAACATGAGGATTCAACAATGGGATGTTGCTCTTGTCCATCGCGTTGTTGGGTGCCCGGTGTCAGGCCTTCGCTCTGATGTCATTTTGTGGGTCAGTTCCCAGGGCCCACTCAGGATGGGTCAGCAACTCTGTAGTTAGTGCTTCAGCCCTGGGGACACAAGGAGACCTGAGAAAGGTCCCCAGTAGGAACTGGGAGTCCAGCTTCCAAGTAAAAAAAGGAAGAGGTAGTGATTGGCTCTGTCCAGGAGGATGGAAGTAGATAGGAGAGGTTGAGAGCTATCCTTAAGTCACCGAGCAGTGAGACAGGACTCCAGTTCTTACAGATCAGACCCCACAGCCTGAATTCTGAAGGTCTACAACAGGCACCATGACAGGCAGGTCCTAGGTGCTATGGAAGCACAGAGGGGGTGTGTATCCACATGAGTGGAATTTGGGTTATCTAGAGGAGGTAAAAGTTAGACCCATCCTACTATCTGCATGTTGGGTCAGAGCAAGCAAAGCCACCAAGTATGGTTCTCAGGCTGTGCACTGCCCAAAGAGGCCTGTCTAAAGATGCATCGTCCACATCTTAGTTACTGAGAACATGGGCACCAACGCAGAGGTGTGAAGGCTCCAAGCAGGTTCTGACACACAAGGATGCCCTGTCCTGACATCAGCTCTCAGGCAAACACACTCACTCACACCCCTGTGCATGCCTCCCTACACACTGGTGCACACACACACATGTGCACTGAGGTTCCTTTCCATCCCACTCTCAGGGGCATGATCCCCATACTCTGCATAATTCTCAGTGTGACATGGGTGCCCCACTTTCGGAGGAAGGGCACAGAGCATGTATGTGCCTGGCCCATGGATGGGGTGAGCAAACAACAGTATGGGTGCTACATGTACCCATAGGGCCTCTGTCACCTGGTGGGGCATCTGGAGAACCTCTATACAGTAATACACCAATGTGTGAAATGTTTTATTTAAGGAAATATCACATTTTCTTTCTTTCTTTTTTTTTTTTTTTTTACAGTTTTTGGCCAGTGCCAGGTTTGAACCTGCCTGGTATATGGGGCTGGCTCCCTATTCCTTTGAGCCACAGGTGCCGCCCAGAAATATCACATTTTCTAATTAGAAAAAGCACCATTTGTGCTAACAGTGGTCCTGGAGGTGGCCAGCTTATGGGAAAAGGAGGAACATTAGAGTAAAGGACAGAAGTCAGAGAGTGACTATCACTGACAGAAGCTGTGATCACACGCATAGCTGGAGTAAAGGGGCTCGGAGACCAGGATGCAGGGAAAGCCATGGCCAGGTCATCACGGACCTCGCAGGCTAAGCTCATTAGAGGTTGTCCTCATGGAAGTGGGCAGCCACTAAATTTTTTTTTTTTTTTTTGAGGCAGAGCCTCAAGCTGTCACCCTGGATAGAGTGCTGTGGCATCACAGGTCACAGCAACCTCCAATACCTGGGCTCAAGTGAGTCTCTTGCCTCCGCCTCCCAAGTAGCTGGGACTACAGGTGCCCGCCACAACGCCCGGCCATTTTTTGGTTGCAGCTGTCGTTGTTTGGGGGGCCTGGGCTGGATTCGAACCCACCAGCTCAGGTGTACGTGGCTGGCACCTTAGCCCATTGAGCCACAGGTGCTGAGCCAAGGCAGCCACTAAATTTTAAGCTGGAGTGTGGTGTTGCCAGATTGGTGTTTAAATGCCTACCACAGAGGGAATACGTTGGAAGCATGGGAGAAACTTGTTAAGGGTGAATTCAGGGGGATCACTAAGGAATTTGTATCAGTTAGCTACCACCATGTAACAAATAAACCCCAAACCTAGAGGATTTAACAACATCCAGTTATTCTTTCTCCTGATGGCGGGTTTTGTCTACTGGACCAGACATTGCTGACCCCCACTAGACTCCCTCCTGTCTGCATCTGGCTGGCAAGTAGACCAGCCACTGGCTAGTGTAAGGTGGCCTCACTCATTGGTCTGACTTGGCCACATGTCTGTCATGGATGGTTTGCATGACCATAGCAAAGCTGCAAGAGAAGAGGAAATGTGCCAAAGTGTCTGAAGCTTAGAACCCCATGTCACTAAGGCTACATTCCCTTATCCACAACAAGTCACAACCCACTGCAGAATTAAGGAGAGAGAGAGTTTACCTCTCAAGGGGGGGCTGTGGCTATTCTATGATCTCCCCAGAAGTTATAGCCATAGAATTGGCAGGAGGTGACAATTATCGGCTCTCATTATAGAGAGGATGATCTGACCTTCTTTCATTTACCCATCCCACAGACAATCATTGCCTGTCTACTGCAGACCAGGCTTCCTTCTAGGCCGGGGGATATGATGGTGGACCAAGCACGGGCATGCGTGTGCACACAAATGAATTTCTGCCCTCTGGATCTTGCTCTCAATAACAATCAGAGGTCAGGGTCCTCACTGGAAACACAGGACACACTCAAACTGGGCTATTTTGAGGACTGCTTGATAAACAAATTACTGCGATGTAGGATGACTATTGGGAAATGTCCAAGAACCTAATTATTTCGACAGTCTCAACATGTGAAGCTAATTTCCACCTATCAGCTGTGCAGGAAGCGAAGCTAGTTACTGAAAGTTAATTCATCAAAAATCAATGCACTGAATGGTCATGTTGCTGAAAGTCAAATCACAGAAAACATTTGTTGAATCTACCTTATTTCTTTTAACTATTTGTCAGTGAAATAAAGTGTAGAAAACTGTGTGTGGAACAGGAGGGTTTAACAGGTTTCTAGGTTTCTGTGATGCTCTTTGTGTCTGCTGATTCAGTTCTTTAGAATTTTCCCTTTCGTTCCCTCTGGCTTCAGTCCTTGTTGCTACAGTTGAAGATTTCCAGGCAGAGTGAGGCCTCGGCTGAGCGGCATAAAATATGTTCTTATTTAAGATAAGAGTACATCCCTCCCCCTCCAAATCCTTTTGGTTCCAGAGATTCATATATATCACAAGAAACAATTTGGATATCAAGGGATATGTCCCTACATTTATCTTAGTTTATTTCATTCTTGTGTTTGGAAAATAAGAGTTTGGATAGCAAAGCTTTGGACAGCAAGGAATACCTGTACACCTGCAGATCTATAGGCTGGCTTTCTTTTCTTAATGTATTTTATTCAGAGTTGCATTGGCTATCTTTGGCTTTTGGCAGATTGACCTTGAGGCAAACATGGGACGTTCATTGTCATCCCTCTGAGCCCTAATTCCTGGCCAGGACAAAAACACGCTATACCTCACTACACCGCGTAACTCACAGAGGGGTGGTGCAGCTCAGGGGACATGCTTTTTTTTTTCTTTTTGCAGTTTGTGGCCAGGGCTGGGTTTGAACCCGCCACCTCCGGCTTATGAGGTTGGTGTCCTACTCCTTTGAGCCACAGGCACCGCCCCCAGGGGACATGCTTTGTGCGGGCTCTCGGAGTCTCACTGTGACTTTGTCACAATCTACAGCAACTAGCACAAGTCCATGTCCCTGTCCGCGTCTCAGTCCCCAACTCAGAAAAGTGAAGTGGTGGACAAGATGAATGGTTCCCCAGCTGCATGGCTGCAGTTCAGAGCCATCTTCCAGGGGCAAACACTCCATGTTCCCACCACAGCGTTAGACCCTTACTCCACGTCCCTACCACAATGTTAGAGCCTTGCTCCATGTTCCCACCACAATGTTAGATCCTTGCTCCATGCTCCTACCATAGTGTATGACCACATAGTTAAGACAGTGAATTTCAAGGATAAGTAAAGGTTTCCTCTGGCCCCTGGGTCGAAAAAGCCAATCACCTGAAGCGGGATCTCCAGCTATCCCCAGTCTTCATAGTTCATTCAGTGTTGGTGCCTAGGACCAAAATACGAATGGGGTTCATCTCTGTGTGTAAGGTTTAGGGGCTCAGAGTTCCACCCCTAAACGTTTTATATCTTTCCATGTTGTCACATTGCTTCCTTTGTTTTTAAATGAGCAAACATTAGAGATGATAATCAGGAAAAATAATAAAACTATTTTCATTTTTAAAAACAATATAAAAGCAAAGGGCTGTCCAGAAATCAATTTTGTTTGCCCATCAAACTCCATCTTTGTCATTTTACTTCTGGAGTTGAAGAGAAAGGCCATGAGAGACTCTTAGAAAATCAGGCCACCAATGCATTCCAGGGTTTGGAGGAGCTTTCAGACCAAACAAGAAGCCAGTAGAGCACCTAGCATGTGCTCAGCACTGAGCTCGGAGCACAGTCATTACCAGTAAATGAGTCACAGCCCCAGTCATGGACAAACAAAGAGACATACAGGGAGGAAGATTTCCCAGTGTCCTAGGACTTCATAAGTCGAAGTACCACATTCTGATGCCAACATTGGAAGTGCTAACGAGTTATCCTCTGGTGCTTCCAAAAACACATGTAGGGAAGCCAGGGAAAGTCAGACAGCAGCTCCCGGCCCAGCTCAGTCATCAGAGTGGCTGTGAACTGACCTCTATGGGACATGCCGTAAGGTTCCCAGGTGTTCACTGAAGGACCAACAACTGTGTGTGTGACGCAAACTGTTTCTGACAATGAAATATTCTGGACTCTATAAACCCGAAGGCTGGTTTTATTACATTTCAATGTGCAACCATTGTTCTCACACATTTTGATAGATACCTTTAAGACATAGCATTCTCTTTCTTTGTAGTAAACAGCATGTCAAATCTTATCAAGATCAAATCTCGAGCATTTATGTAAGTAAATATTGATTCTCTGCCAAGGATGCTGGGAGATAGCACCTCTCCTGGGGGCTCACATTCTAGTGGGAAGTGAAGGGATGGTCCCTTCTGAGCCATTTTTTAAAAAAATTATTTTTAATTGTTATGGGTACATAATAGTTGTATATCTTTACAGGGCAATGTTTTGTACAAGCATACAATGCAAATTAATCAAATCAGGGTAATAGTGGTATCCATTGCCTCACACATTTATTATTTCTTTGTACTAGGAACATTCTACTCTCTTAGTTATTTTAAAGTATATCCTATACTAAATATACCTTATTGTCAATTACAGTCACTTTATTGTGCTATCAAATATTGTTCCTTCTATCTACCTATCTAAATACGTTTTTGCACCCATTAACTATCCCTGCTTTATTCCCCCTGACCCTTCCTAGCTGCTGGTAATCATTATTTTACTCTTTCTCCATAAGACCAGTTGTTTTTAACATTTAGCTCCCATGTATGAGTGAGAATGTGGGAGATTTGTCTTTCTGTGCTTGGCTTATTTCATTAAACACAATGTTCTCCAGTTCCATCCGTAAGTGCCCACCAGCAGATGAATGGATGAAGAAACTGGTACGTGTAACAATGGGACACTACAGCATCAAAATCCTGCCATTTGCAACAACATGGATGGAACTGAAGACATTATGTGGAGTGAAATTAGCCAGGCACAGAAACCTGAATCTGAGCCATTTTTGGTTTGCTAAAGTCCAGGGCTTACTGGTGGCATAGTCTGGTGACAAAAAGAAAGAAAGCTCTGGAGAGAGACAGGCTTGAGTTGATCCTGGCTTTGTGGCTGAGTTACCCTGGCTTGCTTGGTTGGGTCAACTTGACGAGGAGTACAGTGCTACCATGGAAAGCTTCACCTCCGTGGAGTGGGCTGCCTCATACTCAGCACCTTCCTCCCATCCCTGCTGCCAGGGTCTGACATCCATGGCCTCTTCCCTGGACTGCCCCACCCCTGCATTCACTCAGACACTCTCCAGGCTTTTCTTCAAACAGCAGTGACTTCTATGAAATGCAAATTAACCACCTGCACAGAATTCCCCCAGTGGTTTTCTCCAGTTGCAAATTTCTCACCTTGACCTACAAGAGGCTGTTCCATTGGCCCCACTCACCTTCACCCCTCATCCATTCTTCTGTGCCTCTTTCAGGTGATGACAGAGGCTGGCCCCCATGGTAGACCTGGACCCAAACCTTTCACATCCAGGACCTCTGGCCCTCCACCCCCACTGGCATGATCTGCCCCAGAAGTGCACAAGCCAGACCTCCTCCTTCAGCTCCATCCCTACCACATGCCCCAGAGAGACATTCCCGGCCACTGTTGAGACAGGGTCCCATTGTCCTCTGTAGCTGGTCCCAGCCTTATCACACCTGTGCTCACTCGTTCACTCTGTTTAATGTACAGACTGTCTTTTCTCCCCACTGGACAAGGGAGTACCATGAAGGCAGGTACGTCCTTGCTTTCAACCACCACTGGTGGACCAGTCCCCGCCCTTTAAATAACTATTGAATTTTGACAAAGTGAATGTCCCCAGCCTAGTGATTTCCAGATTGTGTTCAGTGTCTCCCTATAGTTTTGTCCCTCCCACTCCCAGTGAATGCTAAAGTGCAAATCTGATTGGCAGAGTGGTGACTCCAATGGGAGGTCCAGCAGAGCCCCAAATGCAGGGTCTGGGCACAGGGCACAATCCCAGTCTCTCCCGGAGGCCCATGGGAAGGAGGATGCAGACTTTGGGACTTCTCCGTCAAGAATCTGCTGGGAAATGTATGCAGGCAGTTTGGGTTGCCATGGGGACTGGGACCCTTCTGTCATCAGAAGGTGAAGGATAACAAACAGCCTGTGGCTGCACAGGACAGTCTCTCAAATGAAGAGTTATCCTACCCCAATGTCAAGGCTGTCACCCCTGAGTAACACTCGGCTGCCAGGGCCCACTGCACAGCTAGACAAGGGAGCAGAAAGGGACAACAGGCAGCAAGTTGGGCAGGGGTCCTGTCCTCTCCCAAACAAGGATTAGCGGAAAACTCTGAGCTTTGGAAGCTGGAGCCCCCACCTGAGTCCTGCCTCTGCTGTTCAGGAGCTGGGGAGCCTAGGGCCAGTCAAGTGCTCACCCAGGAGCATGTCGTTATTCTGAAGACTAAATTAATAAACATTCCTAATGCAACACACTCAGAAAATATCAGTTGTCTTCTATATCAAGTTGATGCCAATAATATTCAATTTGACAGTATTCAATATCAAGTTGGTACCAACTGTATTCAATTTCTCATGGGTCACAGCTTGATTCTGAGGATATTTGGAGAGCCAAGAGAATGACAAGTCTCACTCAGATGTGCCAGGTCAGAGAAGTGGGTTGTGTACATTCAGGGCTGAGGGGCTGAGGGCTGCCCAGTGCCAGCACTCACCCCTAAAGCTGCCGTTCACACAAGCAGAGCTGACTCCTGCCAAGGGAGCATCCCCTGCAGTGTGGGTGACTCTGACGCATGGCAGAGGCAGATGGATGCTGGAGGCTGGCCTTCCCAGCGTGATGACGCTGTGCTGCTCTCATGTTGCAGGTGGCATCCCGTTCATCCTGACCGGCGAGTTCTTCCAGCAGGCACAGCAGCCGGCCGCCTTCCTCATTGCAGGCACTGTCAACTGGCTCTCCAACTTCGCAGTCGGGCTCCTCTTCCCCTTCATTCAGGTATGACTGGCCGGGAGCGCTTGATTCTGCCGCCTATGGAGGGGTGAGTCACAGACCAGAGGTTTGCCTCTCTCTATAGGAAACTCAGGCTCTTCCTCTGAGAAAGGAAGAAACTGTGCTTTGGCATAACCCTGACTCCCCTTGCCCCTCCAGAGCCTTCCTGGAGCTGCCCCTAAATGCCGTGGCCTGCCTCAGAGGGAGTGGGCAGTCACTGAGGGTGAGCAAGGAATCCAAGGCTAGAATCTCACACCTACACCCTACTTATCATGTCTACAACGGGATGACCACCATGTTAGACAAATTCCATCCAATAGTTCAATGCACAGTACAGTTCACTTTCCACTTCACATCCTCATCACAGTCAGCCTGACCACACCTGCCTAATACGGCCATTGTCCCCAGGGTGACAGTGAAAATGCCCACATGCTCAGAAACTGGACACAAGGTTTCCTGTGCAGGCAATGAATCGACTCGTTTAGGCATTAAGCCCCTGCTGTGTGCCAGGTGCTCTTTTAGGCGTGGAGGGTAGAACAGGAACAAAGCCTGTGTTCCATGGTCCTGGAGCTGAACAGAGAAGTGAGAGGGGCAGACATATGGTTTTAGATAGGGCAGGGCTCTGCACTTGGGCAGAGCCCTGAGTGAAGTGAGGAGTAGAGAGCAGTGTGGGAACAGCCAAGTCCAGGCTAGAGAAATAGCAGATGCAAGAGCCTCGAGGCTGGGCTGTGTTCATCTTGTGTTAGGAACAGCACAGAGGCCAGGATGGCTGGACCAGGGGAAGCAAGGAGATGGAATGGGTAGAAAATGAGATCAGAGTGTTATGTGGGGACAAGAACGCAAAAGACCAGGGCTTTGCACAGGTTCTGCACAGAGCAAGGGGCCCAGAACCCTTTGCAGGAGGAGGGTGAAGCCTCCCTGCTCAAATGCCCTCTGTGGGTACTTGGGACTCCCTGCTGTGTGTTCACAATACCAGATGATGTCACCTGGTGATGTTACCTGGAGAAGGTGAGAAGCCCTAGATGCCCCTGGGAAAGAACTCAGCACATATTCTCAAGGGTTAACTCAACCCTGTCCTTCTCCCCTACCAGTTGTTCTGGAGACCTGGTCCGTAGTCTGCCTGTTAAGTTACAGCCCCAAGCCCAGCTCACCCAGAGACTGACCGGCAGCCTGAGTGAACACAAGGTCAGGGTCCCCAGCCACTTTGCTGAAAGCCTGCATGACCACCGCTGCTTCCTGAGCAGTGACCCTGCGCCCAGTCCTCATGCACAGCTTCCTGTGCCTGTGTCACGCTCACACAGTCCCAAGCTGGGGTCTCCCTTCCTTGCCATTTTGCAGATGAGGAAGCTGACACTGAGGGAGCAGCCACAGGCAGGCCCACAGTCAGCACCCACATAACTGTCAAGGCATCTTTACACATAAGCAACAGCCACCCCATCCCTGGAGCATGAGCTCCATTTGGGGCTGGAGGGCTGTAGAAAGAGAAGGTTCCATATCGTCCCTCCCATCCTTGGGCACTTTGGCCCAGCTGCAGTCAGAACATGACAAGTGGTCTTTTCAATTGTCAAACCTTAAATGGCTTTTCCCAGTCTGGTTCAAAGCCAGTGGGCCAGTAAAACATTCCCCGTTGTAGTGAAAATTAGCCTCAAAGTGCTGCTCTGCCAATGTGGATCCCCACCTTTACGATGACAAGAAGAAATCCTGGAGCTTTCGCATGCCTGCCACCAAGCTTTGTGAGTCCTGAACTAGGTCCTTCTCTTCTGAGTGACTGAGAGGGGGCCGGAAAGACCAAAAATGCCATCTCATTTCCTGCTAGTTTGGGAGTTAGCCACACAGACATGCCTCTATAATCCCAGCACTATTGAGCACTTGCTGTGTGCCAGGCAACCCTCCACCCTGTCAACACTAGGAGGTTATACCTTTGTCGCTCCCTGTGACAGACGAGGAGACAAAATCAGAGCAGTACAGTGACTTCCAAGGTCACTCTTCTGGAAAGTGACAGAATAGGCTTAAGCCCAAGTCTCTGAGCCTCACCTATAACACAAGGGCAATAAGGAGTCAGTAGGTGGTCCCATCCTAAAAGTTCACTTTAATTTGAGTAATTTGTCCAAATAGTGTCCTCCCCTTTCCTGGCATATAACTCTGAAAATCCTTATAATCTTCAAAGTGATGAGTGTCGTGTTGTGAATTAATGAGTTGACAGGTGACTAACAGCTCCTCGGCAGCTTCAGGGCGATAAGTGGTCACTAGAAGAACCAAGGAAGGTTTAGAGGATTGGTCCAGGGAGGAGAAGGGCTGAGGGTTGAGGTAGACACCAGTGCCCCGGATGTAATCGATCACACCTACATAATGAAGCCTCCAAAAAAGCGAAAGAACCCAGTTGGGATGAGCTTCCCGCCAGAGCCTGGGGCAGGTGCGGAAGCCCCGCCCTGTTCTGTGGGCTCTTTATCTGTCCATCAGTGTCCTTTATAGTGTCCTAAGTTAAGTGGTTCCCTAAGTTCTGTGAGCTGCTCTGGCAGATTCATTGAATCCAAGAAAGGGGTCGTGAGAACCCACATTTATAGCCAGTTGGTGAAAAGTAGAAGCAGAGCGACCTGAGGTTTCAGAACTCCCACACCACAGACACGTCATGCTGCGGTGAGAAGCAGTGAGCTAGACGTACACCCAGCGCCGGCCTTGGGAGCTAGCGCCAAGACGAGAGAGCAGAGCCCAGGCAGGAGCCCATCTGCCACATATGTAAACTTGAAAACACACGTACAACAGCTTCACAGACTTTCAATAGACAGACTGACAGGTGATCCATAAGAGACAGACAGATAAGTACAGAGAAATTAGATATGCAGCGAGACAGATGATAGATAGATAAATAGGTCAAATCAAGGACATTTATCAAATGTTTAAATATGCGCTTGTCTGGAATTGAAAGGGAGACCACAGTTGGGCTGGCTGTGGTGGCTCACACCCGTAATCCTAGCACTCGGGGAGGCAAAGGTGGGCACATTGTTTGAGTTCAGGAGTCCAAAACCAGCCTGAGCAATAGCGAGACCCTGTCTGTACTAAAAGTAGAAAATTGGACCAAAAAAAGCGCAAACAAAACCCCTGGCCCAACATTGTGCCGGGTGCCTGTAATCCCAGCTACTTGGGAGGCTGAGGCAAGAGGTCGAGGCAAAAGACTCAGGCCCAAGGCCAAGAGGCTGAGGCTGCTATGAGCTAGGACTCCATGGACTCTACCCAGGCAGCAGGGAGAGACTCTGTCTCAAATAAATAAATAAAAAATAAATTTCTAAGGGAGACCATTGCTGTAGGACAAAAGGAGTAAGCGTGGGGACTGAGGAGAGAACGGAGAGAAACGAGTACAGGTAAGAGAGGGTCTCCACACAGTCCAGCAGTGACAGCGGGGCACAAGCTGAGCAAAGGACTAACCCAACCCTGTGCCTTGGGGGTTGGGGTGCAGTGGGGGGCAGAAGAGAGGGGCGAGGCAACATGAGTGATCCAAGCTCGGCACATTAGCGCCAATAACACTGGAACAGCCTGGGCTTCTCTACCACGGCTGGGCGGCTGGAGACTGAGGAGGCACCTGTCATCCCCCCCTGCCTTGGCGACATCAGTGTGTCTTTGAGCATTGTTTTGTGCCGAGCCCCGTACCTGATGCTTTATGTGCATTTTCTCACCGATCCTAACAGCCTCGGTAGGATTCACTTACTCAGCTACTATTCACGGATGTCCGAGTGGCGCCAGCCTCCTCTCTGGAGGGGACAGTTCTCCTTCCTCCTTCTTTCTCCTCCTCCTCCTCCTTCTTCCTTTTTTCCTATAAAGTTATGAGGGAATTCTAGTTAAAGATGATTTGGTCTCCCTGTAGAAACCCCAGAAATATAAAGAAGTGAAGCCGCCACATTAGACTGTTCAGGTATTCTGTCTCCTTCCTTTCTTCCAAACATACTTTTTCTGTGTGTTTATAAAAACTAGAATAATTTTCCATATTATCAGGCTTCTCTTATGCCCATGGGCATATTTTAGCTTTTATTTTTTTGAAGTTTTTGGCCAGGACTGGGTTTGAACCCACCACCTCTAGTATATGGGGCCGGCGCCCTATTCCTCTGAGCCACAGGCACCGCCCCCCATGGGCATTTTTTAACGAACAAACTCACTCTGGGTGAGGAGTCTCCAGAACGTCTGAGTTTTCCGGGGCCATTCATCTGAGTTTTCCAGGGCCATTCAGGAAACCCTGCAGGTGTGACTGTTGATGGTTGCAACCAGGGGAAGAAGGGCCCTGCTGGTTGTACGTATGGAGATGCTGGTCAGGTGTCTGCCCAGGCCAGGCAAGGCATGAAGATTAATTTCCTTTTTGGAGGGGAGCTTGCGAAGCAGAGGGCTGGACGGGGGTGGGAGCTGCCATTGGCACAATACATTAGAGAAACACAAGACTGACAAGCTCTGAGTCAAACCCCGCCCCAGACCCACCTGTGAGCAAATTCCACTTGCTGTAGATGCCATCAGTGAACTGCTTCTACTCTCCAGCCCTCCTGAAAGCCCTTGCAGCCTAAATCAAGACCAACGATATGGGTCTGCTTGGCAACCACAACACAGTGTCATGGACTGGGTGGCTTCAACAATAGAAATTTACTTTCTCAGAATTCTAGAGGTCTACAATCAAGCCGTCAGCAGGTTTAGTTTTCTGCTGAGGCCTCCCTCTCCTCTCTGCCTCCACCACCCCACGGTGCTGGGTGTTATCCGTCTGTCTGTCTGTCTTTCTATAAAGATATCAGTGATTGGATTTAAGGCCCCCCCCCCATGACTTCATCTTAACTTTATTACATCAGTGAAGATTCTATTTCTGAGTAAGTTCATGGTCACAGGTACCCGAGGGTAGGAGCTCCGTGTATCTGTCAGGAGGATATAATTCAACCCACATCACCTTCCCTTTCTAGGGTGGCCAAGTCATTCTCATTTGCCCAGAACGATCCCTGAAAGTCCCATATCCCAGAAAACCCCTCAGTCTAAGGCAACTCTGGACAGTGGGTCAGTCACTCTCCCCACGTCTCTGCCCCCCACTCCCCGGCAGTGCTCTTGGATCTGCCTCCCGCTAAGCTGCCTGGACTGGAGCCCCCGTCCGTGCCGGGGAGGCAGTGCCAGAGCACCGGCACAGGCTCTAGCGTGTCTGAGTGCTGCTCGGTAATACTGATGAGACACAAGGAGAAGTGGCACAGACTTTGGGGTCAGACAGCTTGACCTTGAACCCTGGCTATGCTGCTAGTCGTTAGGGCATGTGCAGGGCTAGTCAAACTTTTTCTGAGATCAGGTGCTCTCTAAGCCACAATTTCCCTTTTTTTTTTTTTTTTGTCTTAGAAAAGAGTTACCATATTTATTACTTTTCTTCTCTCTCTTTTTTAAATTAAATCATAGCTGTGTACATTAATGCAATCATGGGGTACAATGTGCTGGTTTTATAGACAATTTGAAACATTTTCATTGCATGGTTAGCATAGCCTTCATGGCATTTTCTTAATTTTTGTGTTCAGACATTTATATTCTGAATTTAGTAAGTTTCACCTGTACCCTTCTAAGATGCACCGTAGGTGGAGGGAGGGTAATGGGTGGGATCACAATTTCTTTTTTTGTAAAACAAGAGAATTGCCCCCAGTTTTGTGACAGGGCTCTCAAAAGAATTAGAGATGAAGTCAGGGCTGCTGGACAGTGTCTACACATGAACATGCAGCAACAGCTGCTGTCATCACTGTTAGTACCGTGACAGCATCCCATCCCAGGGTCACGTGGGCAGGGGAGCCGCAAGCACACAGGCAGGAGAGAGCAATCCCTGCTCAGTGCTGGACGCTCAGCCCCGCCTCCCACCAACTGGGCCACTGGGGCAGATTGCTCTGAGTTTTCACCTGGTCCCGCAAACTGTTCCATCCCCTTCCCTCCCTTGCTCCCATTCACTCTTCCCCTTTACTGTGTGGGGAGCCTTGACCCCCAGGAGTTTGTTGTCACTCTCTGCTTCTCTGTCCTCAGCCACAGGCTGCCCCTTCCTCTGGGCCTTGCCGTGGTCTGTCAGCATTGCTTGGGTTATTGGTTATAATGCCCACAGATGACTCGGTCTCTGAGGTTAGTGCCAGTATGTTCTGGTTTGGAGAAAACTGCATGCAATGTATACCTGCTCACTTCCACTGGCATTGTAAAATTCTGTCTCAGTTCAGTAAAATCTGAAAGGGAGAAATGATTCTTTTCAACCTAAAAAAGATTGGGTCCTATCCCAAATGCCTCTGTAAAGCAAGGGCAGGAGTTGATGCATCTCTAGAATTGTGGGTTCCAAAAGCAAATGAACCTGACGCCTCGCCGCTCTGCTCGGGTCTGAACGTCTTTCACCCAGTCCTGAAACTGCAGCGGCCCTGGAGGCAGAGTGGGGAGCAGCAAGGCCACAGTCCTGCATTGTGCTCCAGAAAAGAGCAGACACGAGTCTCACCTAACCAGAGTGGTCTGAGTTTCATAGGGTGAGATGCGCAGGTGGGGTGGGTATTGACTGGGCTAGCAGGTGCACGGCTGAGACTGAGCAGGTGAGTGGGGATGGGGTGCCTGGCAGAGAGAAGGACACACACGGCAGAGCCCAGAGCAGACTGCACAGCCTCTAAGGGACAGAGAGTCACAGGTGATTACCCCAGGAAGGACATGACAGGGACTTGAGGCTTATCCAAAGGACTCTTGGAAGCCACTGCATCATTTTAAAACATGATCCATATTACGGCTTTAAAAATGGCCCCCTTCTGCTGTCTGACGGGGACTAGATTCAGGGCGACTGCTCACTCTTCAAGTGGGTAAGTTCAGAAGATGCACAAAACTAGAGGGGTAGAAGGCAGAACAGTGTATGGGTCGGGGAGCAGTTGACTGGAAAGTGGCACATGGGATTTTCTGGAGTGGTAGAGACGTGCTAAGTCTTGATAGAGGTGTTGGTTACATGGCTGTGTGCGTTCATCTAAACTCACTGAACTGTGCACCTACCAGTAAGATCTGCACAGGTTACTTTATGAATTCTACCTTAATAACAAAAATTGCACTATTTCAGGTTAAAGTCATCAGGGCTAAGTAGCAAAGGCAGGCAGAAAGGGAGTGGTCTGAGGAGATTCCCAGGTGTGCAGCTTGGACGGTGGGACGACTGCAGGGTACTTCTGAGAGCAGGTGGCTTGAAGGGAGACAGAGGGCTGGTGGTGGGACGTGTGGAAGGGGCCACTGTGGCTGTTGGCTAGTCATCTGAACTGAAATGCCATAGGTAGCCACAGGGACACATCTACCTCGGCAAGATCTTCAGTGCACACAGCACAGTGACTCGGGAACATGGCCCACCAGGGGTCTAAGTCACCGTCAGGAGCCCTGCTTCCTTCCAGCCTTCCGCACAAGCCGCCTGGTGCTTCGGAGCTTCTCTGCTCACAGAGGTACAAGCCATTCCAGTGTAAGGCCCCAACTTCCCATCAACTGTTAAGTGACAGTCCGGTACTGAATCATCCACGAGGTTGACACAAGTCAGCAGTGATCCCACCCATGTTCTGGTTTCATGGAGGGGAATAGGAACTGAGCAGAAGAATTACATTGGTGTCACATCATGAAACTCTTGAGCACCTTCTGGTGCCCTAATACATCTCCATAAAAGTCCTCTCATTTTATTCATTTATCCATTTGTTCAACTTACTTTTATCCAGAAAATTCTTACACTGAGCCAGGTGCTGTCTGGGACCAGCAGTATAATGGACAAGGGACGTGGATTCCCTATCACGGAAGTCACAGTCTAAGCCAGGCCTCAGAACTGGGGCCTGTGCACAACAGCTGGCCCATGAAAGGTTTCACTATAACTATGACCTCCCCACACTAGAAAGAGTGTTAAAAATGTCTTGTATGAACTTTCTTCTCTTTTTGAAAAGGGGACCTATAGTTCTTCATCAGGTTCTCAAAGTGGCATGTGGCCTTGTGGGGATGGTGAATATACCTGATCTCCCACTCTAGTTCCTGGCTTCTCACAAAACACCTGCGGCCTCTGCAATGCACATCCTTCGAGACTCAGCTCAGAAGTGTCTATTGAAATTTGTTTCTGTCCCCCACCAAATCCATACGTTGAAGTCTTAACTCCCAAGGTGATGGTATTTGGAGATGAGGACTTTAGAAGGTCAAGGTGAGGTTGTTATGGTGGAGCCCTCATGATGGAATTAGTATCATTATAAGAAGAGGAAAGACCAGAGTTCTGTTCCCCGTGTGAGGACATTGTAAGGAGGTGGCCGTCTGCAAGCCAGCCAGGGAGCCCTCCCCAGGAAATTGAGCTGCCATCTTGAACCTGGACTTCCAGCCTCCAGAACTGTGAGAAAATTGACATCTGCTGTTTAAGCCATCCAGACTATGGTATTTTGTTAGGTAAGCTTGAGCTGACTAAGACATCCCCTCCAAATCCTAAATATACTCAAAGTAAAGGAAAAAAGAATCTGCTGGAACACAAAAAGAGGGGATATCTAGGGTGTACCCCAAATTTTGAGGACACCCTCTGAAAGATAGAGAGTAGAAACAGATGGAGGGAGTCTGGACCTTTCAACTAAGCAAAGGCGGGACAGAGCCTCTGAGAAAGGAGTTAGGGTGCGGGGAGTTAATTAGGGACCCTCACCTGGAAAGACAGAAATCATAGAAGAGAAAGGCCTATATCTGCAGAACGCCTTGTCCTTGAATGAATGGACCCACCTCATGCAATGCAAAGGACACTTTCCTAGACATGATGATGTAGAATTTAAGAATACTAGTTGGAAAGAAAACCCTAAAAGTTCTGTACTGAAAAATCAGACAGCCTGAAAAGACATGACACTCAGAGTATATCCGATTTTTCCCAGGCAAGACTCTACCTGGAGGGTGAGGAACACTGTGTTCTAAATTTTGAGAGGAGGCTCAGCGCTTGTAGCTCAGAGGCTAGGGTGCCTGTAGACCCAGCTACTTGGAAGGCTGAGGCAAAGGAATCACTTGAGCCCAAGAGTTTGAGGTAGCTTCGAGTGATGCCACAGCACTCTACCAAGGGCAACATAGTGAGACTCTGTCTTAAAAATAAATACATAAATAAGTAAATAAATAAACCTTGAGAGGAAGGGATTTCAAAATTACAAACCTGTACCTAAGTCACCCACCCTGTTCATAGAGAGAGGCTGAAGTTGCTGAGCTCTAGCCCAAGGCACCGAAGCACTGGGGTGGTAAAGAGGACGGCTTCCTTAGTCTGGGCCTCCTTCCAGGCTGTGAGCAAGAGGAAGCTGAGAAAACCCACCTGGCTGCCCTCACCCTGACATTGTCAGCAGCAAACCAGACAAAACTACTTCTTAAAGATCAGCCTGAGCATGTAGGTGTGAAAGTTGGTGTCCAAACCCGAGGCTGTAATGGCCTTTCTGACGCTCTAGATTATAGGAAAAAGAAAGGAGATTCTGACAAAGAAGTTGTTCAAGATGAAGTCAGAGTGTGCATCAGAAAGAAAGAAATGGACCGTGTTGAAGACAAATTATCCAGTGAGCTTGTCTTCAATTGCCCAACATTAAAGGAACTCGTGGCTGTGGGGAAAGCATTAGAATCTGAAACCTCGGGACTCTTCTGACTACGAGCTCGCGCAACTATCACGGAAGCCCTGGGGCTTACCGAAGAAATCATGTGACTGTTGCCTGCTTAATGCCTGGCTGCCTTGTAAAGGAAAATAAAGTGACACAGTTTGAAAATGAAGCCTGTGTGTTCAGGGAGAAGTGATATTTGAATTCTCTGTAAGGGACAGAAAATCAAAGGCCATCACTCTCTTTGGATCCTTTTCCTTTTCTGATAAAGAAAAATATCCTGCCCTGTACTTAACTCTCTTGTACCCTTTCTTTTAGAACCAGTTTTGTTCAAGTTGCCTTCCTGGGTATCTGTCAGTCCGTTTCTTGAATATGAGTAGCTGAGTTCTTTTATGTTTGTTTTATTTACTGAAATTCCTGGCATAAAACGCACCAATACCTGGAGTGGTAGTTTTATGTACATGCTCACGAGTTTGCATTTTTCATATAATTGTTGATCTACTTATACTTTGTGCAATCCTATATATATGTAGAGAGTTATCAATAAAAATGCAGCCTCTTTGTGATTATTGAAAAGAAAAAGAAAGAAATCTCTACCTAGCCAAACCAAACTTCACTATGAAAGGAGGGAAAATTCAGGGACTTTCAGAAGACTCTGGAAGTTTTCCCCCCACCTTCAGCTAGCGATAGCTTGGCCCCAGTAGCCAGGCTGTGGACAAGCTTTTTACCAACTCTGAGCACAGAGAACTTAGCACAGTCCATGCTTTGGCCTGTGGTGGGAGCATTCTGAGTATTACTAATGTTAGTACTGAGCCACATTTGTTGACACAGTAAGTGTTCTGGTTGGCCTAAGCAGGCAGAAGGCTGGAGGTACCGTCAACCCCAATGGGGCAGACGAGAGAGGGGAGGAGGGGAGGGGTGCCGGGAGAGCAGGCACAAGGGCAGCAGCTCCACGTGGACTTGGTGAGTCAGATGCCCATTCAGCGTGCAAGTGGAGGGCCAGGGTTTGTTGAGTGCAAAGTTGGATAGATCTCGTTTCTTCTTCAAAACCATACGTGCATGCACATCACTGTGTTACAGCTGAGCTCCTGGATTGAAGTTCTGTCTTAGATGGCACATCTCAAGTGTTGGCTCAGCAGGTGCGGGACGGAGCCGGGTTTGAATCCCACACAACTGACCACACAGCCATTTCCTCCCCGTCCCGCACACAGCTCAGGAAATCTTCGTGGACAGATATTATAGAAGGCACACTTCTTGCTCCTAAGCACCCCCAGGTAATTGACAAAAAGCAGTAATAATAATAAAGACTGCCCTTCCCTATCTTCACAGGGTTTGAAGTTCATTTATTTATTTATTTATTGGCAGGTTTTTTTTTTTTTTTTTGGCTGGGGCTGGGTTTGAACCCGCCACCTTCTGTGTATGGGGCTGGCGCCCTACTCCTTTGAGCCACAGGCGCCGCCCCTGAAGCTCATTTATTATTGACACATGAGAGTGTGTCATGCAGAGCCAGCATGGCGTGTGGTGCTTGGTCCAAAAGTACTGACGTGTGAATGGGGGGCTATACAAAAAAATTCTGTTTGGAGATGGTTTCACAGTTTACTGATGTTCTACTTGATGTCTTTTTGTGTCTGCCTTTCCACAGAACAGTCTGGACACCTACTGTTTCCTGGTCTTCGCGACGATTTGTATCACAGGCGCTGTCTACTTTTATTTTGTCCTGCCTGAGACCAAAAACAAAACTCACGCAGAGATCAGCCAAGGATTTGCCAAAAGGAACAAAGCACATCCACCAGAGGAGAAAATCGACTCGGCTGTTACTGAGGATAAGATGGATGGAAAGCCTGAACCAGAGTCCTCCTCCACATTGGACAATCACATCCCGAACAAGGTCATCTAAATGGTGACGTCACCCTTTCAGGAAACCGAAGTTTCCCCATTTTCAAGAGGCTTAAACTGATTGAAGCCAGTCTTATATTATGAAGTATTTAAAAGTAAACCTGTGCCCATGTATTAGCCCAATCATTTTGCATTTATTTACAGCTGAGTTCTCCCAGACTCTTCAAGAAGCCTGAAAGAATCACCCTGTGTTTCAGTAAACTCAGCATTCCTCTATACTGACTGTGACCCTCTTCATGACTTGACCATGGGTTCAAAATGCTCTTGGAACAATAGCACTAATATTTGAACGCTTTCTCAAAGAAAACGAATTTAATCTGATAGGGTATCAATGGACTGGAAATCACAGGCTGAGGTTGTAGGCCCAACCTCCTCATAAGCAGCCTTGACCTGCCCTCAGCCTGGATGCTGGTGCTTCCGTGACCCGTGGGTTTGGCCCTGGATGTAGGCTGTCGGGATTCAGTGGAGAGACTCTCCATGCCACTAATAAATGTCTGCTACCAATCTTTGGTTCTGCCTTGTGGATCTAGGTCTTGCCCTTCCCAGGCTGTGTCTAAGGCATGGGCGAAGGACTTCTAGGGCAGAAGCAGTGCCCCCTCTGACTGTTAGACTCCTGTGTGCCCACAGAGAACACACACAGGAGACCAGCATGTGGAAGCCCTGGAGAAACAACTTTACCATAACTGGGGCAGGGACTGCAAACTGAACTCTATCCAAACGAAAAACAGTATTGAGAATGATTCTGAAGCTAATCCTGGGGTTGGTGGAAAAAAACACTGGGATTAATCGGTGATGTCTGCCACAGGTGTGGAAATGTGAGTATCAACACATGTACCTCATGTTTGCCATGTCCAGAAGAGCTTTATCTGAAAATGTAATGAGCCACCTTGAAAGATGGGGAATGCACCATCACTTAAAGTGCTCAAGCAAAGGCTGAGTGATTACTCATCTTGACTGTGCTTAAGGAAATCTAAGTGTCAGTTTTGTAGGAAGCTGTTTGGAATAGCTACGTGTAAGGGCTCTGGCTAAGCCTTATGTGCTAGAGACAGTCCTCTTGGCTGGAGCAATTTGCAGCCTGCCATAGGAACACATGGCTTGCGGTTGGCTGATTCCCTATACCTGCCTCCAGAAGGAAATACATTCACAGTGCCCATAAGTAAATGAAAATGCACCTGAATTAACACTTTTGTGTTTGCATTTCATATGTCGTATAAGGAGAAGAGCCAAGAGGAAAGACTCTGGACCTGCCAGCCCCAGTGAAATCTTTTCAGCTGTAATCTTGAGTTTTCTCTAATCCTTCTTGGAAAAGGTAGCCTGAGCCTGAACCTGAGTTCTGAGTTTCCTATCCTGCTGCTTGTGTCTTCATCCCTGGGCCTCTCCTTTGGTTAATTGCCCACTCAATGCACTGTGACACCCAGCTTTGGTTTGGCTGGAGAATGTGGACACTGTTTTGTCAGTATGGAGACAAAGTGACGTCTGGGTACCAAGAGTGCCTGAGACCAAAAGAGCCAAATAAAGTATAAAATAGAAATCTTTGCTTTGGGGAGTTCTGTTTTGCTTGGTGACTTGCATATTTAGTCCATAAATATTTATTACGTACCTAGTTAGGCACCAGTATGGACCAGGCACTAGTTAGGCAGTAAAGATATATCAGTAAGCAAGAAAATACACTTCCCTTCCTGCAGACAAACCCAGAGAAGGTGGGGAATTGAAGCATTACAGTAAGGTGCCATCAGTACCGGGCTGGGAGGAAACAGTGGTACAGGAGAAGGAACGGCAGGAACAGTTAGGGCAAGAAGTGAAAATCAGGAGCGCCTTCCCAAAAAAGACACAGAAACAGGATAGGGAATAATATGATTATTGGGCAATAGGCCAGGAATTATTCTTACATGTTATTACATTTGAAAAGATAGCAGAGCCACTGTCTGGGTTCATTTTCTGTAGCTTATAGTAGAATACATGTAACTAGGTAATTTATTAAGAAAAGGAGTTCCTGGCTGGGCGCCTGTGGCTCAAGTGGCTAAGGTGCCAGCCACATACACTGGAGCTGGCGGGTTCGAACCCAGCCTGGGCTCGCCAAACAACAATGATAGCTGCAACCAAAAAATAGCTGGGTGTTGTGGCGGGCGCCTGTAGTCCCAGCTACTTGGGAGGCCAAGGCAGGAGACTCGCTTGAGCCAAGAGTTGGAGGTTGTTGTGAGCTGTGATGCCATGGTACTCTACGCAGGGTGACGGCTTGAGGCTCTGTCTCAAAAAAAGAAAGGAAGGAAGGAAGGAAAGAAAGAAAATGAGTTCCTTCTGACTGTTGCAGAGGCTGCCAAGTCCAAGGTAAAAGGGCACCTCTGGGCAGAGCTTTCTTGGCTGGTGGGGACCCTTCAGAGTCCCGAGGTGGCCAAGTGCAGCCCCACAGCGATGGGGCCGAGTGTGGTCATTCAGGTCTCTCTTCTTCTGCCCATGAAGCCACCAGTCCCCCTCCCATAACTCATTAATGTGTTAACCTATCAATCTATGAATGATGAATCCCCCATGAGTCAACTTCCTCTTAGAGACCCAACCTTTCAGTTCTGCCACATTGAGCATTAAGTTTCAACATGAGTTTTGGACATTCAAACCATAAGAACCATACCAGGGGGCTTTTTGAAAAATTAAACAATAAGAAACCCATGATCTCACATGCTTTATGCTCCCTAACACTATCATTTTAACCTTTATATAACTTTGTTCATTTTTGGCCTATTATCTAATTGCCATCACAAAATGCATAAAACACAGTTACAATCATCTTGCCTTTTATCTTCTATTTTTTTCTACTTTGTATTAAATCAAATGCATTCTCTATATTCCGAATCTCTTTATTAATATTCTAACAGACACTGCAGTGAATTCTTTATGTATAAAATTGTTTTTTAGATATCAAAAGATAATGAGTCTTGGTAAGTCAGAGAGACACATTCCATGGGCGGTACCTGTGGCTCAAAGGAGTAGGGCGCTGGCCCCATATGCCAGAGGTGGCGAGTTCAAACCCAGCCCCAGTCAAATACTGCAAAAAAAAAAAAAAAACAAAAACAAAAAAACCCACACATTCCTAAGAGCTTTGCTACCCAGCCTCTAGTGCTTTACTTCCTAAATTCAGAATTTAGGAAGTTCCGTGAATCCTAAAGAGGAAAAATTCAAATAAAACCACTCCAGACACATTACAATTAAACTGACAAAAATCAAATATGAAAGAAAAAAATCTTGAATGGGGTCAGAGAAAATCAACACACATTACATATAGCAGCACATGATTTGGATGACTGCAGAATTTTCACCAGAAACCATGTAAGTGGGGCGGCGCCTGTGGCTCAGTGGGTAGGGCACTGGCCCCATATACCGAGGGTGGCGGGTTCAAACCCAGCCCCGGCCAAACTGCAACAAAAAAATAGCCGGGCGTTGTGGCAGGCGCCTGTAGTCCCAGCTACTCGGGAGGCTGAGGCAAGAGAATCGCCTAAGCCCAGGAGTTGGAGGTTGCTGTGAGCTGTGACGCAACAGCACTCTACCCAAGGGCAACAAAGTAAGACTGTCTCTAAAAAAAAAAATAATAAATAAAAATAAAAATAAAAAAAGAAACCATGTAAGCCAGAAGAGACTGGATGCATATTTCAATATTGTTTAAAATGCTGAAACAGAAAACTGTCAGTCCAGTTTGATTTTTTTTTTTTTCGGCTGGGGTTGGGTTTGAACTGGGGCCGGCTCCCTATATGGGGCCAGCGCCCTACTCCTTTGAGCCACAGGTGCCACCCTCCAGTTTGAATTTTTTTTTTTTAATTTAATTTTTTAATTTTTTTTTGCAGTTTTTGGCCAGGACTGGATATGAACCTGCCACCTCCGGCACATGGGACCGGCGCCCTACTCATTGAGCCACAGGCGCTGCCCCAGTTTGAATTTTTTAAAGGTCCATGGATATGCTGTTTGCAAGGAGCCCACATTAAATGTAATAATATAGGTAGATTGAAAGTAAAGGAGAGACAAAAGATACAGCATGCAAAGATGCTTGAGAAGAAAGCTGGCCTGCCTATGTTAATATTAGAAGGAGCAGACTGCAGGAGTAGAAAAATTACTCGTGATTAAGAAGGAAATTATATCCTTATAAATAGGTCAATTCTCCAAAAGCATACAAATCTTCTAAATGTGCATATATCTCAAAGAAAATTTCAAAATACATGAAGTAAAAGCAGGTAGAACAAAAAAGAAAACTAGAGATTGCATTAATGTACACAGCTATGATTTAATTTTTTTTTTTTTTTTGAGACAGAGCCTCAAGCTATCACCCTGGATAGAGTGCTGTGGCGTCACAGCTCACAGCAACCTCCAATTCCTGGAGTTAAACGAGTCTCCTGCCTCCGCCTCCCAAGTAGCCTGGACTACAGGCGCCTGCCACAACGCCCAGCCAGTTTTTGGTTGCAGGCGTCATTGTTGTTTGGCGGGCCTGGGCTGGATTCGAACCCGCCAGCTCAGGTGTACGTGGCTGGCACCTTAGCCGCTTGAGCCACAGGCACCGAGCCAGCTATGATCTAATTTAAAAAAAAAGAAAACTAGACAAGTACAATTATGCTTTGATACTTCAATGTGCCTCCTGTAGTTATGAACAGAACAAATAAAAAATACCCAAAATATAGAAGACTCAAACAATACTATAATACTTTTAAACAATACTTTTAAGCGCATTTGAAATACCCAATAAGGCCTTTTTGTTGTGGTAGATGTATCTGGCCTTGCAAATGTTTTTCCTCTGCAAACCTATCTTTCTCTTCCCCAATAAATTTGAAAGAAAAGAAACATTCAACTAAATAGATCATACACTGGTTAAAACAAACCTCCACAAATTCAAAATATTAAAATCATAAAGAGTATGTTCTCTGACCATACAGAAATCAATGACAGAAAGTTATCTGGAAAATTACTAAATTTGGGGACTTTAAAACACATTTCTAAATAACCTATGAGTCAAAAAGAACATCTCAAAAGAAATTATAAAATACTTTGAATTTAATTAAAATTAAAGTACTATAGACTAAATTTTGTAGATGCTGGTAAAGTAACACCTAATGGAAATTGTATAGTGTTACATGTGCTGTGCTAGAAAGCTCTCAAATAAACAATCTAAGATCTGACCTTAAGGCCAGGTGCAGTGGCTCACGCCTGTAATCCAAGCACTCTGGGAGGCCAAGGCAGGTGGATTCCTTGAACTCAGGAGTTCGAGACCATCATGAGCAAGAGTGAGACCCTGTCTCTAAAAATAGCCAGGCATTGTGGACGGCACCTGTAGTCCCAGCTACCTGAGAGGCTGAGGCAAGAGGATCACTTGAGCCCAAGAGTTTGAGTTTTTTTTGTTTTTTTTTTTTGTTTTTTATTAAATCATTTGTACATAGATCATGAATACATTTACGCCATTATGGGTTCAATGTGTTGATTATTTGTACAAAGTGGAGTGCTTACATCCTATGAATCAACATAACCTTCACCTCATTTACCCAATTACAGTGTTAAGACATTTGTGTTCTGCACCTGATAGATCCAACTTGTACTTGCAATATGCTCCTTAGGTGTGGTCCCCCTACTAACCCTCCCTCTATCCGCTCACCCACCTCCCTTCCCCTCTTCATCCCCTTCCCTCTTTCATCCTAGGCTATAGTTGTGTTTCATTTTTCATATGCAAGTGTGAGTGATTATAAATTGGTTTCACAGTAGTACTGAGTACATTGGATTTGTTTTTTTCCATTCCTGAGATACTTTACTAAGAAGAATAT